>JABWIB010000965.1:3010-13129 GCA_016617825.1 Platyplectrum ornatum
TATCTATATTACTTACAGTTATTTTGCACAGATTCAAATGCTGCAATATTGTTTAACATAAAAGAGTTACTGAAAATCCCACTTAATTGCAAGCTGTGTTCTGGCAATAGGAAATAAAACAAGTCTAGTCTTCTAAAGTAGGGTCTGAATACTGCTGTGTGTGTGTCTGAGTCAGTACTGATGACTAAGGTTTATGAAAGTGGCAGGTAGCCGGAGTGTTGTCCAGGACTTGTCATCATGGAACACCTGTCTGAAAGCCTAGGCTGCTGACAAACAACAGAATGACTCTTACTCTGGGAAATAATTGCAGTCAGTAGTGTCTATATTTCTGTCTGTGGAACTTTCCCTGAATGTTTCGAATGCCATTAACCTTTGCTCACTTCAGTCNTGTTACTCATATAGCGTTTCAGATATGCTGCCACTAGTCGTATACAATTCTTGAGGCCGTAAAAGAACTCACACATATGGTTTTCACTCATTTTGTAAAAATCTAAACTGAGTTTGTACGGACATCATTACTAACAACATTGATATATAGTCNTGTAACGAGAGATCTGAAAATGGGTGAAGCTAGTTATGCTTTAGAGCTTAAATGCTAATAAAATCTATTGCTAATTTATATTCTTAGTCCATTTGTTTGTGTTATATTCTTTTGGTTCCAAAAATGACTTGTTTGTGGAATTACAGTTGGGAAAAGTAAAAGTGGCAGAAGTGTACATAAGAGTGGGAGCGTGGTGGCATAGCAGAAGTGCCTGGAATGTTACCTAGCATATGCTGAGAAAGGGACAGATTGCGAGCAATGACAAACTGTGCTATGTGACTGAAGTCCTGGGATTGTACAAGGCTTGTTGTGTAGCNATTAAGCACATTTCATGTGAAGATTTGTGGAAAAGAAAGAAAGAAAGCATATGGGGGTACAAAAACATGCAATGTGTTATTGATGTGTGTAGCTGTCTGTATTTCATAGTCATTATTAATCAGATGTTCAATGTTTATGACATATTCTATGTAATAAATGAAGCAAAGTATCATTTAATGTATGGGGCAGTNAGTGAAGGGAATTTATAATTAAAAATTTAAGTAATTAGAGGAGCACCATGCAAACAGGCAGTACTANAGAGGGTCAATAAAGGTCACAATATACTTCTTTTAACTTTCTTTCAACATACTTTTTTAAGTTTTANATAGAATCAACACACAATATAAGAATAATAAAGATAATAATAATAAATCACGACAATAAACACCCCAGATATATTACACTATATTAACGAAAACAACTAGGAAGAGGTACCTCTCATTGCACGGCTGCTTGATTTGTAATTTAGAAGTGAGTCCAACTCTAATGTGTTTTTACTTTCAATAATAGATGGAAAACTAGTAAATTGTCTGTTTAACCAACTTAAACATGAAANTTTAACTTGCTCTCGAGTTTAGCCGGATTCTTGGGTAGAATCTAGGAAAATTCCCCTATAATGTNCAGGCGGACTGTATTACAATGTGAGGGTAGCATAAANTGTTCAGGAAACCAGATATATAGTNTTTGGATACAATTTCAACTTGCCTGTAATCAAGATCTGGAAGCTTTATNTCTCTATCACAGTCAGCTGTATTTGTGCTGATCATGCAACTGTGTCATTTTTTAAGTCAAAGTACTCTTTCTGACGTTTTCTTCTTTAGAATACTTTCTAAACCTGTTCCTGAATAACTCCCTACACTCTTCCCACAAATTTAACCAAAACNTCCCCACTTTACTATGCCTTTTCTACTCACTACCCCACAACGATGCTGCTCTTGTCTACTCTCCTTNCTGACTGCACCACAACTCCCAACTGACAAACTATGACCCCCTACTGTTAATGCCTCTCTTATCCACCTGCCCAATGATTACTTGGAACATGTGGTCAAAGGCACACAGAAGATGAAACCACTAAAATCTGTGGCTCAGTACACATTAGAATAACCCTAAAGAAATCATAGCAATGGGGCTAGAACCGATACACTTTTTCGCGGAGGCGGCTATATGGGAGCACTATTAAGTAAAGAGAGTGAATTGATGTTTAAGGAGGCCTACCCAATGGCCTTAATGTGGATATTCATTTTTCAACTTTTCTACAACACTCCTGATTTAATGAGGATAATAATTTTTCCTCTATGTTAGTTCTTTATTACTATACAAATGTTTTACTTACTGTTGCCACTCACTTCACCCACTTCATGATAATATTAATATTAATTTTTAGAATTTTTAGAAAATTCCCCAAATGGAGGTATTCATTTATGTCCGCTCTCGCATTTATGATGATTAATAATTTTGTTCTGCCTAAATACTCTTGCTAAGTTCATAGCTAAACACAGCCACAAACAGAGATATTTATATCTGTGCAAGATTTACTTTATAAATACACATACAATTATGCACACAATTTTACATTTTCAACATTAATTTCATCATCATCATGTTCATCTAATTAATATAATTTTTTTTATTCTATTCAATCAATCACCATCACTGTCATTTATTATAGGACTAATATATAACTGATCATGATAGTATTTAGNTTTTGACTATATAGGACACTTACATTTAGAATTCTATTTAAGTTTATCAGTAATCATTACATATCCCATTATACTCTGGAGTGTATAGCTTACCTGTGACTTTCAATTGTAACACCATTATTATGTGATTTTAACAACGCTGACTATGGCAATATAATCANACTATTAACAGCCATATTATACTATACTATAGTGCATGCAATATTATTTAGTTAACAGTAGCTATATTATATAATATCCTGTTAGTTTTGCTTAATGAGGTTTCTACTCTGACATAACTATGGGCCAAATCCAATGTTGAGTACATACATGTTTTTATTATACATGCACATTATAAACTACCCCTTGTTAAGTTTAATGGCATCTAATCAGACACAAGACATGTTACTTGTGTTTTTGGACACATACAAAAATGGATTTACAGCTTTAAATATACACATAAAAATCACTTTAATTCAGAAAATGTGTACCCCTGTGGAAAAGGTTTCATGGAATAATTAATTCATTTATTAATGTTTTGAACAACTAACTTCCTATGTACTGTAAATGTAGCTGGGTACAATACATATTACACTGGTGCTTGTGTGTGACAGTCATTCTGTTGATCAGGCTGTCAATTCTGTCAATAGTGAGCAAGGCATGTGTGCTGTGGCTGGCTCGTAGCATATTGTACCAGGTACAACAGCCATTACCATCTATTAGCATATCCGGAGTGCTTCTGCAAACACACTGCTGTACATACAGTGTTCACTAAGTTATGTCCACCACAATGGGAAAAATATTCATGAAGAAAGCTCTTCAGCATAAAATCTACACTACAGATATAGTTCATTCTTTTATCATTTATTCTCATGTATTTTCTTTTGACGTTTTAGACAGGCAATGTATAGAAGATTTCAAAACTATACTAAGGGTAGATATATAAATAGTAATCTTAGTGTGTATTCATACCTCACTACTGTAACAGCATCAAACCTAGTTGTTCCTTAAGTTTTTACTAACACTGGGATCAAGTCTGACAGTATGCCCAAATGGCTTGAACCTATAGCAGGATTGCAGACTCCAGAATTTCCAACAGACTCTGGAAATTCAGTCAATTCTTCCTTAACCCCAATTGTTACTATAATGGGAGGGGGTTGATGATGTTGGCAACCCTGAACTATAGTCTGCTGTTTAAAACAGGATTTCAAACTTTATCTCCAAATACTGGCTGTGATTTTATTGAGGATTATATAGGGATTGTGTCTGGAATCTAAGAGAGGGGACCTAAATTTCCATGTGCTTAAGGTTTGTCATCATCACATATAGGAGAAAGTCTAGTGTCTAAACATGGATGCTTGATATTTATATAGATAGAACCAGGGCTCCAACCGTCAAATACCCAATACTGGGATTTCTCTGCCAGGAAGACAAAGAAAGTGAAGAATTGATTTCACTAAACTCTTATCTTTCAATCTATCTATCTATCTATCTATCTATCTATCTCATGTCCATCTATTTATCTATCTATCTATCTATCTATCTATCTATCTATCTATCTATTTATCGCATATCTATCTATCTATCTATCTATCTATCTATCTATCCATCTATCTCATATCTATCTATCTATCTATCTATCCATCTATCTCATATCTATTTATCTATCTATCTATCTATCTATCTATCTATCTATCTATCTATCTCATGTCCATCTATTTATCTATCTATCTATCTATCTATTTATCGCATATCTATCTATCTATCTATCCATCTATCTCATATCTATCTATCTATCTATCTATCTATCTCATGTCCATCTATTTATCTATCTATCTATCTATCTATCTATCTATTTATCTATTTATCGCATATCTATCTATCTATCCATCTATCTCATATCTATCTATCTATCTATCTATCTATCTCATATCTATCTATCTATCTCATATCTATCTATCTATACTTTATATGAGTCTCAGTCTGTTTGTGCGATCTTTGGATTTTTATATATATATTAAAAATGTAAGTAAAGCTGGTTTTCCTATGAATAACATACTGCGACCTTCCAAACAAAGGATTTGCCTTAAGCTTCACACTTATGCTGATGATCAAAACTCTAATAAACCTTCCCATGTTATTTGATATACATGAGCAGTATGATAGTGTCTGTATTTATTTTTGCATTAGACATTCTACTTTATTGAGCCATAAGGCTGTGACGGTTTCTGTACCTATTGTAAATCAATACACAGATATCATATGGGTTATTAAGCAGTTTTTTATAGTATTAGGTGTGCTTACCTTTGTTGATGTGGGCACAGTTTCCCATAACAACGGTTTGTGCATAAACAACTATATCTCGTTTTATGTAACTATGAAGAGGACATAGATATTATATGTCATCCTGTAATGGTTTGTGTGTTTATGTGTGTGTAAATACGGAACATCTACATTATGTTATACAACAATATCCATATTAAAAATGAAGATAGTAAAAAGCACNCATCACTCATAGCTTCTCTGCAGCTAGTGATGAGTCGCCGGTTGAAGTCACTCTTCATTATCATTNACTCAGTGAAGAACAGTGTACTGATTGGGCAGTGCCTAGGGGGCTGACTGACCACCCTGTTTGCCTTCTTCTCAATTCTNTGCATGCTCAGTGTCCTCTGATCATTTGCTAGCTTAGACATTTGCCTACATTTGCCTATGCCTTGTACCCGCTTTGTATATCTTAACACATTTTAAATAATTCCCATCAAATGAATTATTAGTCTTAAATAACAATGGCTACCAGAACNTTGTCTATGACTAAGAAAGAATAGGATTCTGACCTAACGTCAAATGCAGCTGTCTAGTGGCTTCCTTGTTCCTTCTCTGACNGCGCTGTCCTGAAGAAGTATATATTTATTGTAGTAATTTGTTTATTCTTTATAAACCTTTTTGTTTTACAATTGGAATTCCGACGCGGGTCATCTGTGCAATAATCCAGGTTCTTGGCGCAGTGTGAAAGGAGTGTAAGAGAACTGTAACCTCTTCCTATTTCTTTATTTTAACTAATTTAGCTCAGTTTTTTTCCCTAGTTTCTTTTATTTTCTTTTTTGTATACTTCTATGCTTTGTGTTACTTATTATGGCACATCCAGTTTCAACAACAGTCAGGAAAACTTGGAATAACAGAAGTCAGAAGATTATGTATGGCCTTGCCTGTAAATCCCACAGGAAGAGTCAAGCCCCAATTTCCACACTTTTTACATCTGAGGTTAAGCCGGGTCAATCCTGTAGGGAGCTGCTGACCATAAAACTGTCTACTTTGTAGGATCTTGCCTAAAAATCTTGTTTAGATGTTCCATGTATACATTTATGTTGTTATGTAACGTATCTGTTTGTTGTAAAATAGTGGCTTATAGAGATAGCTATTGACTACCATAACTTGAAGCACCACTGTTCCCTGTATATTCCTTTCAGTGATTGACGCTAAGGATGGGGTTCATTCCTCAGTAGTTGGATTTGAGCTGTATCCAGAGTTCTGTATGAGGGGATACCACTGTCTCAGACTATGATAAAAGGAACCTATTTAAGTTTTTTGCACCATCCTCCCTTTAAATGGGGACATGTGTAAATCTGGATACTGAAAAGGGCTGAAAACGATTTTACTGTGCAATCCCATCTAGTCCTTCTCTACAATTGGAAACGTGCACAGACAAAATCCAGATCTGAAGGGTGTTTTACTAATAGAGCAGGGGTTGCCACCTGGCCGGTAAACTACCGGCCTGCCTGGTAATTTTGCCAGGAGGCCGGTGCCAGTATTTTTTTTTTTTTGGGGGGGGGGGGGAGTTCCACTTTAATTAATGCAGCCACAGCTGCCCTTGGTGAATACACAGTGCCAGAGTCACAATATATTTTACATTGTATGATATTATATTTTGCGCTGTACCTGTGTGCACAGCGCTGTACCTGTCCTGTTACCTATATACACAGCACTGTACCTGTCACCTGTTTACACATCAATGTATATATATTTTTATTTTTTAAGATCGTCAAAATTTTGAAAGCCAAGAGAACATGCCCTGGTGACAAGTGCCTACAATACGATTGAAACGTACTACTCTGTTTGTAAAACACTCTTCAACTGCTGGATGGAACAATAAATAACTACCAATATTTATAAGACCTCTGAGTGCTTCTTATATTGCTGTGCTATTCTCCACCAACNGAGGAGCACCAGAAGCAAGCATCCCTTTGCACACATGAGTGCTGGTCCTCTGCAGCCATATAATTTTTAAATTTCTTGGTTTATTGGGTTTTAGTCATTTAATTGATAGAAAAATTTGACCCAGAGAACAAGCCAACAACAGTCATGCCATCAAAGTGTATTTCACGCATTAAGTAAGATCTACACACGCATTCCAAGGGACACTGAAATTCATTGCTTTGATTNGAGCTTAAGGGAAAATTCTCAGGTAGCCCCTGAGTCTGTACTGAGTCAAGTATGAAAAATGTGTAAACTTTTAAACTGAGCGGTTCTCTTTACATCTAGTCTAGATAGTTTGGGTGAGATCATTTAACACCATCTAAAATCTGTCTGAGGTTTAACTCACAGCTGTGTGAGTGAGACATAATACACGCTACAAGTATGTAGAATATGTTGTGCCTTTTGAACTCATCGTTCGAGTCACCTAGATTGAAATAAGCAGAATGCTTTGAATATAGGTTTCCAGGCAGGCTTCATCTCAACTCTGGAGCTGACCTGATCATTAGCTAATAGTGTAAACTGACAGCTCGATGAGAGACTACTGGATATATTGGTTCTATATCCCATGCTCTTACCAGCTGATTGGAAGCCGAGAGAAAGTATGTGGTAATAACATGAAACAGGGCATCATAAAAAGCAATGAGTTTCTTATCTTGCTAATTTACCAATGGGTCTTTATTTTATGACCCATAATGAGATGTAAACATGCAACGTGCATGCAACANTACAAGATCATTTTCCAGTACTTTCCTATCACTTTCAAATATATGGATATTTCTATATTTCCTAGTGTTCAAGAGCTGAGCAATGTGAATGTAATATTTCTTTNAGACTATCCTGAGTGATTGGGGCAGTCAAAAAGGACTTGATCCATACTGGAAGGAAGATGGCATGCAAATAATGGGAGGTTTAACAGCAATCACAAGATTATCCCTAAATAGTTCTGTATGGACGCATATAACAACCAACCACAAAGTTGATATGTTATGCAAAGTAGTTCACTGTTTTATACAATGGGAATAGTGGCTGTGCTGTGTGCGACTTAACTGACAATGCAAATGTCAGTTAATATTAAAGATTTAGTCATAAATGAAATACAAAATTAAGTTAATTAAAAAAGTATTTTTGAATCTGAACACACAGTGTTTAAACAATATTTACACGTACTGTATCTTTATTTAAGAGTTTGCAAGGTTAAATGCAGGGCCAGTGCTACCACATTTATTATTATTATTATTATTATTAGTAATAATAATGACGATTATTTATTAGGAGCTAAAAGTGTCCACAGCACCTCTAATACTGTTTGCAACTAAAGAAACTTAACTCCCCTGCAGTTCAACATGGTTTCGCCCACTCGTAACATTATGCTTGTAAGTTAAAGTCTGGATCCGGTCTATTGTTCCAAACTGTCATTCACTATACAAATGGTAAATTGAGGACATTGTATTTTGGGTACNTTTTCATAGAATAATGGACATAATGAACAAACTAGATTTCACTGCAATCATACTGTATTTTCACATTTTGCATCTAAAGACCAGGGGCTTGTGTAGGGAAAACACAGAATGTGGCTTAAGGAAACTCACCTGTAGGATTGATGTGGCTTATGTAGCATTAAATAGTTGTGTGCAAGACTGAAACAAGAAAGTAAGATGTATCTAACAGAAATGCGTTTGTAACCTGACCCTTCCAGCACAGGTAAACAGCTGTCCTGTCAAGCCATGACTTTCCCATCTGCATTGTATGGATATCTACATAAAAGGCTCTTTGTGAACTTTTTATTTTAACAGGTTCTTTTTGTGGCTTGAAANCTTTAAAAGCTTCAAAACATTCATCCATAATGACTCACTTAGTTTACTAATAGTTTCAAAGGATGATCACACAGGAGTATGACTGCAATTTATGTTCATGTACCACAACAGCAACCTGTACAAAATAAAAGGTGAGCGTGACATGATTACTTGCCAGTAAAACCAAAGGCAGTAAAAGAATGTCACCACAGGCCTCATAGATAACACATGAAATAATAGAAACCTTACATACAGGGGCCAGCAGGAAGACGTGAGAACACAGTAATAAATGGCATAGAGGAAAAATGACCAAAATATTGTAAAACTGTTTAGATATTTAATGATACNTTTTTACATTTGCATTATTAGGAATGATCTCTGCTTCTGCAAATCTGATTACAATTACTTATANTGCTGTTATATATATTGACCCATTTTCAGCTCACACTTTTATCTTCCACCGGAACCGGCTGAGGAACTCCATTACCCTTTATCCCCAAGTAAAGACATGATAAATGGAAACCCAATAAATACTCAGAGACTTGAAAGTGATTTAAAAAACACGAGCACAGCCTATTAAAATTGGGCCTAANTGAATGATTTTATGACTATTAAATTTAGAGTGGCCACAGAAGTAGTGAGGGCAAGATGTTATTAATTAAAGCCAATTCACTAAACATAAGAAACAGGCACACTAAATTGGTGATCACATAGTTCGAAATCTAAATTTTAATATGCAAACATAAACCGAGACAAGCCCCTAAGCTAAATAGTGCCCTGTCTATAAATTCTGGCTGGGAAGTAAAGGACTGGCTACAAAAAAAAAAAGAAAGGGAGGGGGTAAAAAGAGAGCAATTAAGAGGCAGACCCCTTGCTGACTAGACCTTATATAACCCCCCCACCCATTACCTTCTCCCTTACCCACTCCTAAGCTATTCCCTGATTGGCCTATTCCCTGCTTTAACTTTGACCCATGATGTGGGAGGAAAAGAGTTTCAGGGTGGGAGGCCTGACACTTTGGAGTGGTAGATAAAGGTCTGTGAGAAACAGTAAGGAAATGCGCTGATGTCTCTTATGGGAGCTAGTTAGAAAATATTGACCTGGGGGTAAGACTTGGTCTTGACCCCCAGGTCTATATAAAAATCAGTCTCAATCAGTGACCAGTATCCTCATACTCATGATTAATGCAAGCTATACATTAAGATAAACTGAGGCACAGAGGGTAGGCACNGGCATTGGGCCAGCTACATTAGTGATCCACTGCCAAGTAAATCTGATTTATGTAAACTAATGTCATTGTGTCAGTACTATATGACCTCAGGGCACTCAGAACATTGAATCAAATATCATGAAGAACAAAGCAATGTTTAAATGTTGTTCATTAGAAATGTAATGACTGTTGTTATTCTCCAAACATTTCAAATGACTAAACGTGATATTTGTTTTTTTCATTTACTCTTCTGAGAACATAGACAGTATTTTACCCCGGTTCACCCTTGTGCAATCAAGGTAACAGTTGGAGGGTCTAGGC
>JABWIB010000965.1:15854-30722 GCA_016617825.1 Platyplectrum ornatum
TAAAGTTGCTCTACCTGGGCCCAGAATTTTTATTGGTGGTACTGGTAAAGATGATAATGAATGTTTCAGAAAAACACATATCAAATGCAGAATGCTCATTTACATTGACCAAAGCTTCCCATATTGCCCTAACTTTGATGTACAAAAGATTAAACAGAAAGCAAAGAAGGTATGTCACCTGATGAGCTGCTTGATATATGAGAAGAAGACAGGTACAAATGTATGTAAATCCCTCACTCAGCAGAGATCAAATAGTAACACTATCATGCTTTAAGAACATGCTCTGTTTGATCAGTAGGCACTTAAATAAAGACTTACATCTCGGTTAAAAGTTAGAATGTTTGTTTTTGTAACGAAGTGTCTTCTTATAGTGAATCAAACACAATAATACAAATATACCTATAGTCCCTTTCTTATCTTTTGTTTGATCTATCTTGCCTATTATTGTTTTTACAGAGAACTTAAATTTGCCTCTAAACCAAGGGGTTTAATTGCTGCTCTATTATCTGTAATCAATTTCAATAACTAGTTCAGACATGTTTTTCTATGTTCACCTGTTCATTGATGGGAATGATCATTTGGTGGATATGTTTCTTGCAAGTACAATATCAGATAACTTTTAAAGGGTACTCCCTCATCTTTTCTGCCGGCTTTGGACCAGCACTGCCCCCGTTCCCAAGGTCGGCTCTCCTTGTGGCTACCCTGCATGGATAGCCAAGGGTCCCGTGCACTTACACTTGCACTTACCGTGTCATTTACATATTGCGCCCCCTCAAATTAAGCGAAAAATCCCCACATTGACTTTAATGGGGGCTGGCCCGGGGATGGGAGGAGGGGTGTCGCCTATGAACCGGCACTGCTCCTGTTTCCGAGGTTGGATCTCCTTGTGGCTACATGGATGGATTTGGACCCTGGGGGCCAGAGTTGCACCAGTTCATGGTGAACGTAAACGTAAATGCGTTAGGTAAAACAGTGGGCTGTGAAGATGAGGAAGTAACATTTAAAGTATGTTGTAGATTTTTTTATGCCTTATTAGGATTGAAAAATAAGATCAATAAATTGCAGTGATGCTACCTCAGTACAAGTTAGTATCTGAGTTCGATCTAATGAAGTTTCTTAAAAGAAAATGAGGAAATAAATAGACAATAATGAATCATATATTAGAAAATATTATTTCTTATTTAGTTATTCTACCCCTTTGTCCAGTGTTAGATTTCCCATTAGGCACATAAAGGGTGGTAAACTTGCTCACTGCCAGGATTTACCAAGGAAATATCTGTGCATTATTATTATTATTATTATTAATTTATATTAATTATTATTATTATACTATTATAAAAACCTTAACCTCATGCTTTAGTTTTTAGTTTTTATTTCATTGCTTTAATTCCATGCTTTAGTTTTTAGTTTTAATTCCATTCTGATACCAAAATGATAATTATGCAGGGGATTTAGCAAGAACAATACCTAATAATATAGGGGTGGGTCCAGGCTTTACTAAGTTGTGTTGTATGAGCACTTTAAATGCAATCATCATTATTCATTATCCATAAGATCCAGACTTCTATAAAGACACACTGTCCATCGGCAGGTAGGAAAGTTACAGTGTGTGTACTCATACAACGTGCAATGAAGGGGGGACAGTAAGGAGATAGTGTCGTAAGTGCCCAGCACCCCCACTTCTGCAAATACACTCCAGATATGCTTTTGGGGAACCACTGGGCAGGTCCTTCTTCCCTGCATTTCCCATATTACTGCTCTCTCTGTATGGGTGTAGGGGAGTATGAATCTAGCCCATAAGAATTCTTATTCTGTAACACCATCTTCCATTTATTAATAATATGCACAGGAATTTAGAGGCCCAGTATTCTCCCACAGTGTGCTTTATCCAGGGCACTTCCCCTGGCTGTAATCAAGTGGAGCACATGGCTCCACTTTAATACAAAATACAGTAATCCCAAGCACTGTATTACAAGTTCAGCCACTGCAATACACTTTAGTAGTGATAGATCACATGATATACAGGGTCACAAAGGAGGACTGGAGGGGGCGCGGTAGATTTCAGGGACACATAGGAACACAGAAGGGGCACACAGTGGCACACAGGAGTATGAGGGCTTGAGGAAGGACTAGAGTGGACCAGGACAGGAAGGAGCACTGGAGGAACATCGAGACACAGAGGGGGAATTTATTAGCACACAGAGGCACGAAGGAGGACTGGAGGGCAACACAGAATGACTAGAGGCATATAGGGGCACAAATAAGAACTGAAGGGGCAAAAAGTGGCACAAAGAGGTACTGGAGGGGCATACAGGGGCACAAAGGAGAAATGTAAGGTCACACATTGGATGTTTCCTATTGCGTGTCAGCTTACATGCAGGGTCCTCTTACCCACCCAGTCTGTGTCACAACCCAGTCATACCATAATGTTCAAAATGTAAAGATGGCCTCTATATAAAAATATGTTAATAAATAAAGGTCTGAGTAAAACACAGGAGAACACAAAAACATATATAGGCACTGAAAATTCATAAAGTGGCACACAGGTGAATAAAGAGGGATTAGAGTGGCAAAAAGAAGGACTGGGAATATACAGGGGCACAAAGTAGTACTAAAGGGGCATATCTAAAATAATCATTAATTAAAATCACTATAAGGATTACAACATTTATATACATTATTATTATTGTTATTATGATTATTATTATGTATTACATATTATCATTCCACCCACCTGGCAAAAATTACTGGGAAGTACACTGGGGCCTATGTTGTAACACTTTGTGACTTGAATGATTCCCCACTGCTACATATTACAGCTGTAGAATCTATTCTATTATACATTTAAGGTCAATATTCCATAAAATGACTTAATCTTTTCTGGAGGCAATAGCTTTGACAGGTTTAAGAGCTAAATCAAATTAGGTTAAATTATAGTTAGAACTTAAATCCACCGGTCTTTTGTTGCCATATAGATACAATACAAATAGGAATAATAGTTTTAAAAGAAAGAAAATTTGTTTGTTATAAAGTATTGCTCACTTTGTAAACCATGCATATGTTTATTAGTTAGCCTCCTATATTACTAAAGCACCAAATAATGACCCATCACAGTTTTACACATTCTTGGTTATGATATCAGTAGCCTCAACACAAAAAGCTTTTTAGTGATACTATTTCTATAATAGAATTGGACATACATTGGGGTACAGTAGCATATTTGCTTTTTACTTTTGAGATATAAGTTCAGTACGTCCTGTTAGGACCCTATTGAATAATTAAGTAGTTGACTTCGAAAGTCAACCGCCCACAAGAGAAATAAACGGAGCGCTAAGTCTCATACAGATGCACAGGTATAGCGGCTAGGACAGGTGACTCCCCCTGATTGTATTACTTGATAATCATATCATATAATGTCTGACATATGACTTTTATATGTTACTGTTACTTCCTGTAATGTTTTATTACATCATAACTACAACTAATCTACCTTATTTCATTGTCTTCTCTTATGAGACAGTAGAGAGCGTCATATAAACAAAGAGCACAGTAAGCATAATTTCAAACATTGTATGGAGGAGACAACAGTATACGGATAATTGATGCTAGTTTACCACATCTGCGCATGACACATAAAACAAATAGTCACTTATCCTGCTACAAATATAATTGAACCCTTGCTGCCCCAGCATTAAACTTTCTGCTTGGGCTGAAATTATGCTGATTTATCTTAATCCAAAACCTAGGAATATTTAAGGATGACTTTGATGTTAGTTTGTAGCAAAAGATGCATCAGAATAACCACTTCTATTATGATTTTTGCTTAAAATAGAAACAACATCGGACTCTTAAAGCTGCTTCCAATTTTACAAGGGATTTAAAGAAGCAGTTAGAGATTCAGGAATGTCCCAGAGCCACATCAATAAATTCAACGGGTAAACATTAGACTGTGCTTATTTAATATGCAACCGTGCACCATGATTGAACTGGATTGAACTTTGCACCTAAAGAAGGCAATCTGCAGGGGAATATGCTATCCTATAACATCTGGGATTAGCAGAGTTCATAAAATAGAACTGAAGGTTTCTTGTTTTAAACTATGGTACAGAAAATCTGTAAACCTGTACACCCTCGCTGATAACAGGGGTTTTCCATGACCTCAGTTGCTCCCAAGGTTGTGTTCTGGAAACTGCAAGCTACTTTTTACATCATACCAATATCTTTTTAAGATAATATTTTTTTTCAAGACTTTACTCTGATGCAATAATTATAGGCAAGGAAAATAGGCTAGTAGGGTCCTGGCTGGACCTTCTATCAGCTACATTATCATGGATCTAGCACTTCTTTATTACTACTACTACTGCTTCCACTTTTCACATTATACAAACAGCCAAATCTGTGTAAATTAATGAAAATGACATCCAACACAGCCAGATGTAAGTGGGACTTTTATCTTAGCATAGTATATATATATATATATATATATATATATATATATACACGTGTGTGTGTTCTTAATGCGTACACTTGCAACTTTTCATGCAATTTTGAATTTCCATGCATTCCCTGGATGTCAGACATCCGTGCATGTGCAAGTCTTGAACACTGATGGATATGTAGAAGTGGCGGTATGTAAACACTGATAATAATAGAAATTAATGGAGTATTTCAATTAAATCAGTAGGAGAAGTGACAGTATAGCATACCCCCATATACACCACTGGTGCTGACTGATGCAAGCATCTCTAAACAAACCTTTTACAAACCTTTTGCTCAGGATAAAGGTTTTTAGTCGACAATTTCTTTTTTGTACTTTTTAGAATACTCATACAGTTAAGTAAATGATCTCACTATACTTAGTGAATAGGGTTACTATGTTTCATAAGTAAGAGGAACATGTTTGTACTTGTAGCGAAATTATTTGCAATACTCGAGATAAGGACTCCCCCTAGTGGCTCTACTCCTTTTCTTTCCTTTCCATGTAAAAGTAACATTTCAGATTTCACTTGCATGCAAAAACCCTAAGTTCTCTTCTTATCCTTTTACTTAAAGACTTGGGACCAGAGCGGAATTGAGGAGTAAACTCTCTTGTGCAGGGATTGCATGGGATATCACCCGCTTATGCTATTATCCACTGTCTTAAGTGACCCGTGCAGAACCCCCAAACACTGCCCTAATATCAAATGCCTACCGAGCGTAATTTAGGTGGACCGGCCCAGTGGATGGATCCAGTACCAGAAAATCGTTCTGAAAGGTTTTATTATGCATATAAATCTCTTGGACATTATTTAAATGTGGTTGAAATACTATAATTTGGCTTTTATTATTAAGACACAGTAGTAATAGTTGACTTGGAAGTGGGACCCTGTGTGGATCTTCCAACCGTTGCCTGCATTAGCTAAAGTAGATGTGGTCACTAGATCTTAGAGGACATTTCGGATGAAGCCTGATGATGTCAGCTCCCCTCATAGCCTTTTTCATTGCTCCCTGCTCCCTGCTCTCACCCTTTTACATATAACACTGATTTCTTAATTCTTACTCTTCCTAATTAAGCAGGGGTCAAGAGGATCACTGTTTGAGGACCTTTGGTGTGACATGTGCCTTTCATGAAACACCACTGTGAATGCAAGCGGCTGGGCAATGATTTATGTTCACCTCAGTATCGCTTGTAGTTAAGTGCTTCCTTTTTGTTGGCATACACTAGGGAGAAGGAATGTACAAATACATTACACTGTTAAGAGTACGTTTAGGTCTGGATCAGCCCCTCTGTTCTATTATAGTAGTGCCTTAACCATGCTACAGAAAAATACATTCTTAATCAGTGGTCGAAGTAGAAATGTAGAAGTGGGGGTATGGATATTCAGAAGTGGCGGTATGGAAACATAGAAAATAATGGAAGTCAACGGAGATTTGAAATCGCAGTGGAAGAAGTGCCGGCAGAGCCGCCGTCACGATTGGCCGGGCCCGGGACTCACGAAGTCCTGGGTGGCCGGGCCCCCCCACATATCGGCAGGACGTTGTGACGTGCGGGAAGCCGTCGGGCCTATTTAAAGGCACATAGACGCCAATAATGGCGTCTATGTGATTTAATGCAGGCTGCCGGCAGTGGCCACTGCTGGGAGGTGGAGGGACGGCCGGGACCGGCTGTCCCCCCTTGATGGCGGCCCTGAGTGCCGGTATGTCATACCCCCGTATACCCCCCCACTTCGAGTCCTGTTCTTAATAATACATTATGCGCAGTACAGAGTCTTCACAGGTCTAATGTGCATCCCCCCCTTGCCCCGGCTGCCTAAGGTTTCCTAATGGTAGCACCGGTCCTGGGTATAGTGCCACAACCCGGTGCAGAATAGACAATAAAAGTTTAATACATTTCCCTGTGTCAGTAACCAGTGTTGTTATCAGTATGTAAGTGGTGAGGTGCTGCATACTAAGCAAGCTCACAGATTTCCCTTCTGTTACATCATCAAGTCAGAACTGTGAAAGTTTTATAATAGGAGTATGAAGCTACAAAAACCCATATAAGGACTTCTTCCTCCTTGCACCCTGGACAGAAAGATATAACAGCTATAATCTGCACAGTCATGTTTATTTTTCCTGTGCAATTCATACACTGATTTCATCATTGAAAATCAATGTTTATTAGGTCAAAAAACAGGCAATAGGGAGGTTGGACATTGTAACATTGTATTAGCAACATTTAGACAGAAAAATTCCTTATCCTTATTAGCTCAATGCATCTCATATAAAGGTGTAAACGAACACACGTCCATTGGACACTACTGCTGAGAATTGTTATTGATTATGCTGATTTTTTTTTTTATAGTTTATGAGAACGATACCTCCCAACTGTCCCAAATTTGGCGGGACAGTTCCGCTTTTCTGTGACCATCCCACTGTCCCGACTGCCTACCAGTTTGTCCTGCTAAGGGGATAAACTGGTAGGTTAAGAATGATTTTTTATTAAGTTTAATTAAATTCTAGAATTTACAGTGATTGCAAAGTGGAAGGGGGTGTGGCTTGGGCTATTATTATTATCTAATATTTTGAAGCAAGTATGCATAAGAAATAATGGTATAAAACGTATTAGAAAATAATGGTAGATATCAGACTGTGTGATTGTTCAGCACTAATGAAACATAAAATAACAATGGATAATGAATTCTAGTTTACTTTCTATCAGTGAGCCTGGATACCCGACAGGAGAAATTCAGAGAATTTGCAATAAAGGAAGGCTGGACTGATAAATGCCTTGGATTGTGATTGCCGGTATGCATCACGGTACTGCAAATGGCTAATTCAAGTACAATTGATGTCAGACATTTTATAATATTGCTGTAAAATATTGTATTAAATTGTTGTAAAATATTCTACAACTTGTTGGTAGTTGCTGAGAATATGTTGGCTCGATTGATGTAATTAAATCTACTTAGAATTGAAGTAAAATAAAATGATATATTATTTGCTTTTCTAGAAACGAGTACTAGCTGTGTTGTACATGTCACATTGTAGCAGCATTGCAGTATTTGGAGCACTGTCTGTGGAAACTCCTGCTATGTGAGCACACTGATTTCCCCAGTGTTACATCACTGTGTGACTTGGAGCACTGTGCTGGTTTTATAATATGTGTATAGCGCTGCCACACTCCAAGTAAGGAAGTATCAGGACGTGCTTCCTCCATGAACAGTGAACTGAAACAGAATATAGCTGGAATCTGCAGGTTTGCAGGGTCATGTTGCGCAGGCCATGTGACAGCAATTAACTTTAGTTACAAAAAGGTAGCAATCAGTAAAAGCTTATATGGCTGCAAATCATATGATAACCAGTCTTTACAATCCCCTACACAGAAGAGGATAAAGGAACAAAAGAAAGTAATAATGTTAGCGTTAATGTAACGGCAAGCTTATTCTTCATGTACCAGATGGAGAACCCGTACCCAGAGTGGAGAGGAACTAGTGTGGAAATGTTTGGGATATATGAATAAATGGGAATGGTATCCCTGATACCTAGTGCCAGGTTAGAAAAAGTATATCGCAAAGTGTAATATTTTATGCCAGTATCAATGCAATCCCCATTCTCGAGTACAGTCATAGTATTACAGGTTTACTGGTGCCATAGTTCAAATGCGTTCAACCTCTTATCATGCTTCATAGTACCACAAAGTCTTTTGAATTACTGTTTGGCAGGTGCTTAGCTGAAAGAGCTGATGTAATGTAGAGAGATCTTACAACATTAAACCTCTTACCCGTAAATATAAAGCAGGCTAATAATATTAGCCATTCCTGTCCACAGAGGTATTTCTAAAATTAGAGCAAGCTAAGTAAATTTACTATAACCCACTCTTTCTTCAACACTACAACATCTCTAATGTACACATTGTCATGTGAAATACTCCTTATGTTTAATCTTTTATAAAGTGGTGTAATATATAAAATATGTTTATAAATAGATACATTATATAAATGCTGTTTACAGTTATTGTTTTGTTTTCCAGGCTTATATTATAGGGCCTAAATGTACTAAGCGGTGAGATTGCAGTGAGATTGAAAAGTGGGGATGTTGCCCATAGCAACTCAGATTCAAGCACTCAGTTTAATTTTACACACTGGAGAATGTGATCTCCATGCAAGAGACAGAGGGTAGACTGCAAAGGTAAGTAAAGTATGTAAAAGCTTGTTAAAGATATTGGTTGGGGGTTGGATACACAAAAAAGTCACAGCTACAAACCCAATGGTTTGAACACATCCCCTTCAAGATATGTTGTCATGGCTTCAAAAGCAAGAAGTTGCTGTACCATGGTTCAGAATGCCTCTTGACATTTGCATTTTCACTCATTATTTATTACTATATATATATATATATATATATATATATATATATATTAGAAAGGAAGGTATCTTGCAAGTACATCCCTTATCTAGTCCAGTCTGCTTTACTAAGCATTAATCGCTTAATAAATATATCCATTCATTACCACACCGTGTCCTTGCACCTTTAAAGAACATAATTTACTTAGACAATGTACAGAGGCAAAAGAAACATGACTGTTATCAAAGAGAGCTCCATATTATAGGATAAAGGTCAATACTATTCCAAGGAAGAAAAATCTGTGTGAAAGTTCAAGGGAGCATGGTTTATTTTGGACTAACTTCTTCAGTTATGGTCATATTGATAATGCAACAACCTCCTAAGTAAATTTTTAACATTTCTTTTAAAACTTCCCTATGTGAAGTACAGTTCAGATGTAAATAACTAATGTTTTGTCTGCAAAAGTTACTGTAGATTGCAGCTTTACAAATCACAAAAAAGAATACAATTATATAATAGTATAGAATAGGGAAAAAAAACTAAAAACCAGTCTACACTCTATTTAAAATACCTAGTCAGCAACCATGAAATACCTAAACACTAGCTTACAATGATACTCTTAAGATGTTCTGGGTTTTTATCTATGACGTGACATCACGTCGTGCTGTAATTCGCTGACAGGGGACTCGGTGCTAGGTCTGCCTAGGGCGCCCGCAGTCCTAGCGCCGGCCCTGTATCTGAGCATGTATGCGGCAGGTGTTACTAGTACAATTTGCCAACATACAATACAGAGTTTCGTATGATTAAAAAACAGACAGGAAGTCAAGTTTTCATATTAGAATCCCTTATTCCCCCACTGTAGATGGGAATAGGCATGCTAAGTAACCTGGGGTGATGGGGGTCTGCCTTTACGCACTGAGCACCATGTTGATTGTAAGGTAGGCTTCTGGCCCGTTAATAGTTCAGAAGCTCGTACAAGGTGGAAGGGGAATTCTCCAGCTCATAAACACAGGTTACATGTGGCCTCCAATGTACAATGCACATGTACTATAAAGGCTAGGTTTTTTGTCTTTTAAAACACATCCCCTTAAAAAATGGAATTGTGGGAATTGTAAAGCGCTACGTAATCTGATGGCGCTATATAAAACCTATTAATAAATAAACCTGTTAATAAATAATTGTAATTGAGTCAACAAACTAGATCAGTACAATACCATTTTAAAACATTTGTTTTAAATAAAATCAGCTGAAGCTTTTGGCAATACACTGTACATGTAACTGATCTGAAAGCTGTAACATCAAGTTAAGTATTTGTGTCTTTTAAAATGAGTTGGTATTCTACTTACAAGACAAGGGAAGTAATGTTCTTATCATTTATTATACACATATATTGTGAGCAGGGCCGCCATCAGGGGGGGGACAGCCGGGCCTACTGTCCCGGGCCCGGCCGTCCCTCCAAACCCCCAGCAGTGTCCCGGCGCCCTATACTGGGCGCCGGCCACTGCCGGCAGCCAGCATAACATCACATAGACGCCATATTTGGCGTCTATGTGCCTTTAAAAAGGCCCGGCGCCCTCCGCAGTGACGGCGTGACGTCATGACGTCACGGCGTCCTGTCATTTTGTAGGGGNCCCGGCCGCCCGGAGTCCCGGGCCCGGCCGTTCGTGACGGCGGCCCTGATTGTGAGATCTACAGCACATATGTATTTACAGTTTGTTATTTTTTCTTTTCAAGGTAGAAAAATATCATCATTTGATCTAATATCAATACCGGAGTGGTGCCCAGCTCCTCCCTGTGCTCCGGTGCGTCCAGTGCAGCCGGAGAGGACGATCTATATGCGTGACCCCGCCACGTATATACAGCATCTTTACAGTGCAAGATGGAGACGCCGGCACATAGGAAGAAGGAGCTGGGCACCACTCCGGTAACGTTACACCTGTAACGTGAGTTTATTTTTATTTCATTTATTTATTTATTTTTACAGGTCACCAGTCTTTCCTATGGCCACCATGAGAACGAAGTCGTTCTTGTGAATGGGCACCTTAACCCCTTCCCGCCTTGCGCCGGGAAGGTCTCCAATGATGGCGCTCATTTAACTGTCACTCCTGCAGCATCGTGGGGTGACAGTTTAGTAATGGCAGCTGTCAGTGACAGCTGCCATTCTACTGGAGGACCAAAATTATTGGTCCCGTCCCCGGCAGAGGCTGCGATTGGCTAGTCAATTCTGACTAGCCAGTTGCAGCTTTAAAGGGACAGAAGCCTGACAGATCTTACAGATCTGACAGTGTATATATTGTATGTTATATTCATCCTGTTGCAACAATCCTAGCGAGTGGAAAACAGATTATCCATCAAATGTAATGCTGATTCAGGCCCATATGTACCATACTTTACTTCCTCAATGACATAATGTTATAATAGCTCTTTCTCAAATAAAATATCTTGCAGTGAATGCATGAAATGGAATCAAGTAAGGGTGATTGTGAGCGAGTGATTATTCATGAACACGGTATGGCTGGCCACAGTGCTGACTGCATGAGTTACATAAATGTTATGTCTTAGTTCTCAGGTTGCTAAACCACATGACTGCTATCTGATTCTATTCTTATGAGTGTGCTTGTCATTTGTAGGAACACACATAATGTCCTTTAAGTCATAGAAAATGGTCAGTACATGACTCAACTGACAAAATGTACAGATGCTTCAGCTCACCTGTGATCAAATGGATGTTCCTTTCCAACAAATGTGCCGGTATAAACTTATTACAATGGAAAAAAAAAAAAGGACACACTTGAAATGATTTATTTACACTTCTATTTTGCCCACCGGAATACTCATACTAATTGTGATATATATATATATATATATATATATATATATATATATATATATATATTGCAAAACTATAAATATATTTAACCAACTGTGCAGAAGATTTAAGGCCAATTGCACGATCCCTGAGAATTAGGTTGCCTTTGCTGTGACCGGCTGTTTGATGATATATATTTTGCAAGCATGTAACCCTGCATTATGGGAATGAGCACAACAAAAAGGCGAACACAAAGTAATTAATCGTCTAAGTCTACTTCTGTGTGCTCTGCTATATTAAATGAAGAAAATGGCTTGTAAGGAGCTGTTGAAATATTCTATTTCTTTATCACTTTGTGTCATGGTAGGTATAGATTTTCCTACTAAAATGTTTTACATTTTATTATGTATGATTTATTTTTAAATATAGGTTACACTTCATTTTTGCAGGTTTGATTTAGCTTTTCAAATATTCAGTTATCCTATTGAAATACGTGATTTACATCTGCAAAATGATTTATGATTCCAGGTTGCTGCTCATTACACAGTCATCAAATAATGTAGCTGTAATACAGAGTGCTATATAGTGATTCCATTTCACTGTGCATTCAAATTCAAAGTCCTGAAGGCATAGCAGTAGATATGTTTATTATACAGATGAATCAGTTGTAGCTTAGCACATTCCTCGAAGGCTTTGTTCTATTGAAATGACTCTTTTATCAATATCTTTGAAGATGAACACAGTGCCATGACTACAAAAAAAATAGTTGTATTTGTTAAAGATTTGTCATCATAATGTCTTTGATCTGTAACCAAACACATTTTCCCCATTATATTGCGCATTGGGAGATTTTCTACATCTTTTTTTATTTAAAAGATCACTTCTAATAGTATTTTTTTTTTTCAATAAACATGAAAAGTTAAGTCTAGAGACCAGTGTATAGACAGACAAAGTGAAGGGTGTTGGAAGCTATGCTAGATCATGAACTCTATCAGGGTTTAAACAAGTGCAAAGTGCTAAAATACAAATATTGATTTCAGCCACACGCAACCTGCGACATATGCAAACAGAGCACATTGTATTAATGGGGCTATGACTTCCAATTCAGANGTGATGTCTGCCAACCCCGAATGAAAGAAAGCATGGCTGTCATCATGTCATCTAAACAGTGCTTAGCACTCAGAGCAGGTGTATAGCCAACCTTCCAGCAGCTAACAGGTGGCAGGCAGTAACAGATGACTTTGAGTGGTGGGATAAGGGTACAGCATAGGATCAGACACTGCAGCTTCTAGATCTCCACATGTATGAAACAGCAGGGGTCGAACATGAAAGGCTTGAACCGCATATCAAGGATACATGACCTGAGTCTGGGTGGTCAGGGAGAGATAGATCAATGCCATGGGGGCAGGAAGGCACTGAGCGGGCCTGGTTGCATTAAAGAAAGTTGTCTGAGATTAGAACAGCAGCGCTACTTGCAAATTATTTATGCCTCCATGCCCCCACTTTGCCTAAAAACCCTGTAGCAGCCAAACTCATTGTATCCTGGCCTTCTAGTTATGCCCCTGTGACCAACTGGTTAACTCCACTTGCATGCAGTATTCACCATTAAGTGCATGTTCAGGCTCATATGAACAGAATAAGGGCTTAATTGTACTTCCATCCAATATTCTTCCAAGGATGACACATGGTGGACGGGACCATTCACATTTAGAAAAAAGGAAATGAACTAATATGGAGCTTATTAAGGGGCCGATTGAATTGTATTATGTCTTCTGATAGAGACGCATATAAAAAAACGCACAACCANCTTTTTCGCATCTTAACCAACAATTGAATCGGCCCCTAAAAGTTTTGAACATGTTATAGAATAAACTGAATAAAAAACATAAGATGCCTGTAAAGGAGATGCAATAATGCCAGATGAAGATGCACTAATAAAAGAGTCAGTCACACAATGGAAGTATGAGCATAGTAGGGCTGCTTTGCTCACACTGGAAGTGATATGTTCGTGGTGGTTTTAAATATAAGTATGAAGCGCTATATAAAGCATAGAGTAGGTGGGAGCGATCTTTACAATATGTCTAAGAAGAAAAATGTCAGTATTTCTTTTGACACACGTCTCTCAGAAAGCAGTGATAAAGATGATAATAGTATTTCTTTACAGCGGTAAATCAATTTAGGAACCACTGAGAGATAGCGAATAGAAAATATGATGTCATTTATATAATGAAGGCAAATATAAGTATGTGACGTAAAGCTGAGGATATTCTGATATAGAGTCTATAAATAAGTTGTAATGCTTTTAAATGCAATGCTGGTTTCAAAACATCTAGTTTACAAAATAATTTAAATACACTAATTTAGCAACATGTATTACAATAATGGTATTTAGCAGAACATCAATGTCCAATGAATGTCCAAAGCATAGATCATTGATGTTGATGGGCTACAGTGGTAGAATACCATCCATTCACTGGCGTAACGATAGAAGGTGCAGCAAGTGCAGTTGCTATGGGGCCCGTGGCTGGGGGAAGCTGGGGGGGGCCCGGGATTCAGGCACAGAAGGTGCCCGTATGGTGTTCGGTGTGTGCGTCAGTGGCAGGGAAGGGGGGGGGGGTGGTCTGCTCTGCACTGGATGTAGACTGGATGCTTCAGCAAGTAAGTGAGGAAACTCTTTTAATGACTTATTGCTGCCTCCAATCTACATCCAACAACCAGCAGATCTCCTGCACCTTCATATAGTAGAGACAGCACCCAGGAGATGTGCAGCACTCTGCTCCCCTGTCACATCTCCCCTGCTTCTGTCATGATCGTGCTGTAATCACCTCTCTCTCTCACTCCCCTCCCTCCTGCTGTCTGTCTGTCCTTACACCAGAAACAGATCATGGGGGTCTCAGTGACCCTGACACACATTATCTGCTTTTGGTGGTGCAGTAAAACATAATTCACTCCCCCCCTCCCCCTTACCTAAGTCTGACACAGTACTTTCATTTACATGTAAATCTATGAAAAAACAATGTCATGTTAATAAAGTAATGTATATTACCTGGTTCTGTTCTATATATAAATTAGTGTGTATATATATGCCTCTCTTTATATATATATATATTATATATATATATATATTTTTTTTTTTTGGGGGTGTCATTACCTCTAAAATTTTATTACATTTTGTGGTCAAAAAGACAATAACAATAAGAGAGGGTAACCCCTTTTTATTGATTAAACGGTGAGACTTTTTTTATGGCTTAAAG
>JABWIB010000965.1:40176-53064 GCA_016617825.1 Platyplectrum ornatum
ATATATATATATATATATATATATATATATATATACACACAATAATACTTATGACAGGTATTATTTAGATAGGAAATACTTATTACTTTTAGGAAATACTTGCTATATTTCGTAGTTTCTTGCATGCAAAGACTGTAAATTCATTTGTACCCTTAACAATACATAACAGTTTGTCTAGCAGCAAATATATTCTTTTTTTTTTGTTTTGTCCCTGACGATCAAACCTTAATTGCTACTTGCGCATAGAACCAGATCTAACAAAAGATAAAGGCAGTATTTGCAACTGAAACATATCTCTGTTTATACGCACAACAGACAAAGTGCTAACGTAAGTTTCCACAACATAGATTTGTTGTTAATCATATACTGTTCAACATACGGGTGAAAGTTGTGTACACTGTAAACTCCTCTCCAGTCAGGTTCTATCTATCTACTTTGTAAATTTTAAATTGAAATAAACAAAACTTACAACACTTATATAATCAGCTTTTATACTCACTTTACAGAAGCGACCTCAGTGTCCATATTTTGGATAAATACATATACATATAAATAGACAAAAGAGCAGTGCATTTATTGTAACCAAACTATCTGAAAAGAAACAGTGGTGCTTTCCTTCTGTGTTTTTTTTTATTATTTCTATGCAGCTATGTTTAGGTACTAGTGTAGCCATGTAAGGAAATACATTGCCTGGTCTGCAGAACATTATTAGCAGAAGTGGTCAAGATATGTCTGTGGCTGCACTAATGGTCATCCTATATATATTACTTATGTTCATTCTGTAGTGTTATCATGTGGTACACCAAGGGGCGTTTTAAGAAATAAATGGGCCTGTATGCAGGATTTGTACTTCTCCAACTTCTCCACCTTCAATACGCCCAATAGCACATTTTGCATAAATTTCCTCTGCGGCAAACTGTCCCTACTCCAGCTCATACAGTGCGTGACCTAAGATCAACCGGCGCCGTAACTATAGCGATAATGGATAATGGATAATGTGGCGGCGCTGCCTTCTCCACTGGCATGCTACTGTGGCGTCACTAATACAGAAGCATGGCAGCATGGGTGCTAGGGACCCCCTTGTCTGTGGAGTTCGTGTGCACTGCTTCCTCAACAACCAAAATATATGATTTGCCTCAGGCTACACCCTTCTTCTTCTGCTTTAATGGATCTTTAGCTAAATTGTCCCTATTGTATGTATATGTGTAATTGCTCCTATGTATCAAATCCTCTGTGTTCCCCACCCATTCTGTCTGTATGGGGACAGCTGGGGACACTTATTGACACCTAATAAACAAGCTTTATTATTATTATTATTATTATTATTAATAATAATAATAATAATAATAATAATAATACTAATAACTGAGCTGAACATGATGACAGTACACACTTTACACACATCATAGTATATACTTTTTACGCTTTGTATCTCGACCACATTTCATGTTCCACACAGAACCAATACAGAACAAAGGGGTTTGGGTTCTCTCATGTGACTATTCCTGGATGTATTGAGTCTGTTGGAGTGGTTATTATGACATTAATCCCCAGAACACCTTCAAACTGCTTGTTTCAAAATTATCATTTACAGCTTCAGGATGGTGATAGAGCAAAACCCATGGACCTAGTATGTCATTGTATTTAAGAGGCAGGACAGGTGTATGACCTGTAAATCATCCAGTATTCGTCATTGCACTGCCATATGCTCAACCATCAACTTGTTACTAGGTAGAATCCTGCTTTCAACGTATAACGACAGCTGTGCAGATAAGTCAGTTAAGTGGCACACCACTCCATCACAGTAAATTTATGGCCCACATCTGATCTCTCACAGTCATCTTAGGAGCACACAGAAAAAGAATGGTGTAAATTGTAGCCTGGGGGGGTAAATAATACCCTTGTATTTCTACTTAAGAACTCTGTAGCACCTAACATACGGCAAATAAGAAGGCAACGTCTGTATTTCTGCAGATGAAAGTGGATGCAAATACAATGTAGCACTAGAATAAAATATATCCCCTAGACTATGTACTGTTTGGGTATTTTTAGCTATCAATCTGTGCGTAATCTATTGACTTAAATTGACAGATATTTGCCAGTAATGCTTCATGAGTAAAACATTCATTATTGTGCTTTTGAAACTATTAAAGGAGATTAAGATCAGTCACTCTGGGGCCTGTTATGTAAATGGTTTACAATAAATTGGCTTATTCTATTTCACAACTGTTAGTCAGCAACACTGTCCAAGTAAACTGGGATCGAAAGGAATATATTTTTCTGGAAGGATTTCTCTTGTCTGAGACAGGTGAGGATCTATGTGGGCTATGTGGGTTATGTGAGTCAGTCGCTGACCCACATGCGCTTGAAGAGACAGGTGACAGATTAATCTTCTGCAGCACTTATGTGATCACGTCTCTCTACTGGGCAGACTTGTAATGCTGTTTGCAGTCCATGTGTCTGAGCTGGGATAAGACAGCTGGAGTGAAAAACAAAAGCTATCGTGCCTGTGAGTGAGACACCTTATTTCTACAACTTCTGCGGGAGGTCTGAAGCATGCAGGAAAATATATGTCAAGCATTGGCAACATCAATACATATTCCTTTATGCATGTACAAACATAAATACTGTTCAGAGACAATGCTAACATTTCCACCCTTTAGGGAAGGATTAAGCAACTTTCTCCAGTGGATGATGAACCAATACAAAGCCTGCTGGGAGTCATAATCCAGAAAAGTTTAAAAACATAAACACAAACAATGGGTCTGCAAAGGAGGGCATGAGGGCATGAGGAGTTCTAAAGAAAGAGCAGAAAAAGGAGCAGAAAAACTAAGCCCAGGTGATCCGTAAAGAAAATAGTTTTTATGTGTTGCATATCAACATAAGAAAATATTTTGGCCTTCAACTAAAATATTAACCACCCAGATACAGTTATAATTAAAACAAGCACTATCAAGCATATAAAGTTTAGCATACATTTGTTGACATATATTTTTATATTTTCCTCAAGAGCCCATGGCTGTACACAATCTGGGTTCAGGTACAACAACATAGTTGATATTTAAAGATACATTTGTGATGCCAGTAGCATGTGTTTTCAATCAATTGGGGCATGGCCGTGCCATCATCAATCTAGCCAGTCTTTCAATTTCGCCCCTTTGTGTCTCCAGCCTTTCAATATTTCCTATTCAAATGTATCCAACTTTTCAATATTGCCTAAATACCTGTATCCAACCATTCAGTATTGCCTAAATAGGTGTATCCAACCATTCAATATTTCCTACTTAAGTGTATTCTACCTTTCAATATTTCCTATGTACGTGTATCCAACCATTCAACATTTCCTATTTACGTGTATCCAACCATTCAATATTTTCTATTTACGTGTATCCAACCATTCCATATTTCCTATTTACGTGTATCCAACCATTCAATATTTCCTATTTACGTATACCCAGCCTTCCACTATTCCCTCTAGGTGTTTGTTTTGAGGGCGGTAGTGGAGAAAGATAAGGTAGTAAGGAGATCGTCAGGCGAAAGGGAGAGGAACAGAGTTAGCCATTGAGACATCCCTCCGGGAATAGAGGAGTGGTCCAAGGTGTCCCTCTATTCAGCATAATGTCGGGAAATTATTCCCTAGGCGGGTTGGAGAGCATCCTGTCTAGGTCGTTCTGCCAGTCGTTGTCCGTGAAGTGGGTGGTCACTGTGTAGTGCTTGGTGGATAGCCAGGGTATGCGTGATTGGTAAGTCATGTGATTCTCTCAGATGGGAACATGTGGTCAAGGAACGAGAGTGAGGGAGGGTGAGCTGTCTTATCATCGTGAGGTTTTTGGAGGCCCAGCCAGTAAATGGGTAGGACGCCCTCCCATTTTGGAAATTCGGGTTGCCTAGGAAAGGGAGGAATGTGGAGAGATGGGTTAGGAGGCCTTTTTTCTTGCGCACTGCCTTCCAGGTGGACCAGGATGTCATTAATAGAGGGATCAATTGTGTTTCCAGGGGCAGTTGGGAGCGGGTGGTATGAAGGAAATAGGGTAGAGGGAATGATTGGAGTAGGGCACTATCCAGCTCAGTGTTCGTGTAATAGCCAGTACCATGTATCCAGTCTCTGATATGACGGAGGTGACAATCTTGGCTGTACAATTTGAGATTAGGGAGGTTTAAGCCCCCATTTGCTCAAGTCTGTTGAAGTTTNGCAAGGGCAAATCGAGAGCGCTTGCCCTGCCAAATGAAATTTCTGAACGCCCGATTGAGGATACGTTCATCGCTCGGCGGAAGAAGGATAGGTAGCATTTGGAGGGTATATAAGAGCTGAGGGAAAATTACAATTTTAATGAGATTTACCTGACCCGAGTAGGATAATGGGAGTGTGTGCCAGCGGGAGAGTGAAGTACAAGCTGCCAGTATCAGGTCTTTCATATTGGTGTCGTAAAGGGTATGAGGGTTCTTGGTTAGTCTCACGCCGATGTCAGGGAGCTTTGTGCCCAGGCAATTTGGAATTGAGAGTGCCAGGGGGGGCGATGGCTAGGGCCCAGCCATAGCGCTACCGATTTTGTCTGGTTAATGGTGAAACCAGACACCATGCCAAACTGATGTATCAGGTAAAAAAAGGAAGGGAAGTCAGGGGACGGGCCACGTATAATAGCAAATCATCCGCGAACGCCGTGATTTTAACTGTCAGTGGGCCTATGGAGATGCCATGGAAGTCAGGTGACTGTTGGAGCAGGCGCAGTAAAGGGTCCAATGATCTTTATCCTGTTTATGAGAGGCGACAATAGCTGCCACGGTCGCTCTCACCGCCTTTACGGAATGCCTACCATTCACAAAACCATATTGATGTACTGTAAGTAGAGATGGAAGTAAGGTCTGTAAGCGGGTAGCCATAATCTTGGACAGGAGCTTAAAGTCCTGGTTAAGCAACGTAATTGGCCTATACGAGGAGACGAGCTCCAGTTGTTTGTTCGGTTTCGGAAGAACGACAGTGTGGGCTTGGTTAAATGAGGGATAGGGAGGGCATGAGGAGTGTAGGGTGTTGTATAAGGCCGTAAAGTGGGTGTAAGTTTAAAATTGAAGAGCTCCGCAGTGTAACCGTCGGGACCAGGGGACTTGCCATTTTTCAGGGATGAGATAGCATTGGAGACCTCCTCCTCCTGGATAGCGGAGTTGAGGAACGCATTCTGTTCTGGCGATAGGGAAGTTAAGTTAATGTTGTGGAGTAACGCGGTGCGGCGATCGGCTTCATCAGGGGTGGCGGTGTACAAGGCCGTGAAGTAGGAGTGGAACTCATTTTGAATTTCAGAAATTGACGTGGCTAAGGCATTGGTGACAGGATTTTTTATGGAGTGAATGGTATGTTTGTGCTTTTGTTGCTTGACAATGTTGGCTAAGAGTTTGCCGGATTTATTTCCCCAATGGTACTATTTGCAGCGGCTGTAATCTAAGTAAGAGTGTGCCTGGGAGGAGAGAAGGCTTTCCAAGAGTTGGCGGCAAGAGATATAGGTGGTCAGGTTATTTTCTGTGGGAGAGATGGTGTAGGTGTGGAAGGCAGCCGTGACGCGTGAGTGGAGTTGGTCATATTGTGCCCGAAATGTCTTACGCCTGGAGCCCTGGAAGGCAATGATGTTACCACGGAGAACAGCTTTAGCTCTTTCCCAATATAATAAAGGATCAGTTCGATGCTGGGCGTTGTGATGTGCATAGTCTTTCCACTGGGCAGCTAGGTAATCCCTAAAGTCTTCTGAGTGTACTTGAGAAGGGAATCTCCAAAATCGGTCTTTAGGGAAGGCAGCACAGGGTACAAGCGATAGCGATACTGGGGCATGGTCCGGAATCAGAATAGAGTGAATCTCCGTCTCACGGAGATGGGGGAATAATTGATCACTCAACAAAATATAATCGATCCTAGAAAAGGATTTATGTACTGCCGAGTGGAAGGTGAATGTTTGGTCACCCCGGTGGTGGAGACGCCAAGGGTCCGAGATTCCAAGAGAGGATTTGAGAAGATGTAAGTGGCTATATAGGGGGGAGGAGCAGCCAGGGGTAGCGGGAGCCCTATCAATCGTCGGGTCGTCAATGGTGTTGAAGCTACAATCAAATTTGGGAGGTCCCGTTGTGTGAGGAGATTAGGGAGGCCAAGGAAGAAGTCACCAGGGGGCGAGCTAGGTGCGTAGACATTAAGGAGTGTGAAGCGTTCCCCGTTAATAGTAGCCTCCAGAAGCAGGTAGCGCCCGTCAGTGTCTCGGGTGATACCATTGTATTTTAGGTATTTTCATAAACTATATGCAGAAAAATGTTATGTAATTTGGTCTATTACGTTAAGCAACATTTTACAAGTCACTATGAGTGTTTTGAGTATGTAATAATTTCCCTTACCTGATTTTGAAAGAAATCATATCACTAGCTATTTAGACAGCCAAAGTGTCTAACAGTTGGGGCTGTGGTACCATTGGCAGACACTGAGATCTGGGCCTAAATTCACTGAGTTTGCAGTGGAATTGAAAGGTGGGGATGTTGCCCATAGCAACCAATCAGATTTGAGCTTTCAGTTTCATTTTACATACTGGAGAATGTGAGTTTGAATCTGATTGGTTGCTATGGGCAACATCAGAGGCGGCCCTAAGCATAGGCCGTATAGGCNGCCGCCTATGGCCCCGCGGGGTCAGAGGTCCATAGGGGCCCCGCGCCTATACGGCCCTTGCCCATCCCGCCACCGTGACACAAACTTCCTCGGTCTGCTGGGGAGCTATATTGATGCTTCCCCGGCAGCAGCGTCTATGCATAACCAATGACCTTATGTCACGCTGGCGTGATGATACCGCTGTACGAGTGCGGCATGCAGTGTGTACTGCGGCCGGCCATGGGCTGCGCTAGATGACAGCCTCCCCCCCATCCCAACTGTAAGCTGCCTGCCTGTTCCCTCATTAAATCATATATATATATATATATATATATATATAAAATGATATATGTATATATATATGTATATTTATGTATGTATATATACCGTGTTTCCCTGATAATAAGACACTTATTTTTTTTTCAGGACAAAAAAACACCATAGGGCTTATTTTCGGGGTAGGGCTTATTTTATTGACCTGCTTTTAATACAATCATGGTCCTCAAGTGTGCTAACATTATGGCACCTCATTGTTCCCCCAAGTGCTGCTGACATTATGACACCTCATTGTTACCCCTGCTGATATTATGACACCTCATTGTTCCCCCTGCTGACATTATGACACCTGATTGTGATTTAGATAGGGCTTAATTTCGGGGGAGGGCTTATTTTAGTCGATTTACAGTAAAATAGGGTAGGGCTTATTATCAGGATAGGTCTTATTATAGGGGAAACACAGTATATATATATATATATATATATATATATATATATATGTGTATATATATATATATATATATATATATATGTGTGTGTGTATATATATATATATATATATAATGTACGTATAATGGATAAAATCAAAACAGCAAAAAATAAATAATAAATAGCGCACTCACTACACAGAGAAATAATTTTATTTTAATACAATAGTGTTTGATTAAGGTGGGCCCCTTTAAAAATTTCCGCCTAGGGCCCCACAAAACCTAGGGCCGCCCCTGGGCAACATACCCACTTTTCAAATCCCCTGCAAACTTCCCGCTTAGTGAATTTAGGTCCTGATGTGAGTTATATGTATATATGTGTAGGATACATCCCCCAATAAGATTAATGCTAAAGTAACATTATCTGACAGAACACATACATGGTGACCAGGAAATGTATCTGAATAGTTATCCCTTGGGAGTGTTAGATATATATCACAGCAGCATCCCAAGGTTTCATGGGGGTGTCAGGCCTTTAGTCCACTCAGCATTGACAATTGTTTGCTAAATAATTCATACATTAGATGTAGATGTGTGTAAAGTGTTATAAATTGTATTAGTAATTCTACCACAGGTTTTCTAATATTTTACCAATATTCACTAGAATTTAAATAATTATTATCACTTATTTATTAGACACCACACCGTGTCCGCAGCGCCATACAATGGGGAATAGAGACAGACAAAATCGGTGAGGAAGAGGGCCCTGATGGAAGTCTTACATGCTATAGGTGATTGGGAATTGATACATAGGTGCATTTATATATGGACAATTCTGATAATTATGTCCATTTGTATTGTTTTCTTTTTCTTTGTTCACTTATTATCATATAGCATAAATTGGCAAATGGTACTAACCGCCAGGTCAAAATCCTTAACAGGTAAATAAAGAGACACAGGGGGGTATATTTACTAAGCAGCGAGATTGCAGTGAGATTGGAAAGTGGGGATGTTGCCCATAGCGACCAATAAGATTCAAGCTCTCAGTTTCATTTTACACACTGGAGAATGTGAACTTAAATCTGATTGGTTGCTATGGGCAAAATCCCCACTTTTCAATCTCGCCGCTTGGTAAATATACCCCAGAGACTTTGCTGGAATTAAAAAAGGGGACATACTGTATTGGAGAAAGGTGGCCTTAGAAGTAAAGGAGAATCAGACTTTTAAACCAAAGTAGCAGACCCTCCAACATGACCCATTCCACCAGGTACACCATACTCCACTCCTGATCTTCCAGCTGTCACTCACCTGGTTTTAATGAACTGATTGTCTTATACACAGGTGGATACCATAGTAACTGATGTCTGAGTAATGTAACAATGGTGGTTACCATAGTAACTGATTGCTGGAAGCTCAGGAACAGAGTGTTTTGTACCTGATGGAATGGGTCATGTTGGAGGGTCTGAAGTAGTTGACTGCACCTAGAGAACTATGATGTCCAACTTTTCACCAGGGCAAACCAATGCACCATAAGGAAACCTTGTCACCCCATCGCCCACAGGCTGTCAAAACAGTGGGACCCAGTTGGAGGAACTGGCATCCAATTTGTAAAATAATCTGGTGCAGCTCTGTGAATGTATCGCTGTACCACTATAATCTCCATTGCGCCATATTGAATGTCTGAAACACACACCATCCTAACTGAGAGGGCAGGAATGAGAGGCCTTCTTAAATAACTTACTCCTGTTACTCCACCTCCTCCTATTGGCTAACTAAACCACCTGACCTGCCAGAGAGAGGGGGAGGGGCACCCAGCCTGCCATCTAATAACAGATGGATAAACATTATATCTGTGTAAGACACCCAGTAACCCATGGAATGTATAAATGCCAGTCTTCTTTCCATTATATCCTTTAATGGTGGGCATGAGACAGCCCACAGGGTTCACTATCCTGTTTGTTGAAAACACTACTGTCATTTAAGAAATGTATCATGCTAAAGTGAATATGGAGGCAAATTAACAAGAAAGCAAACTGTGCCTGTGAGAGATTAAAGTAAAAATGAAATGAGTTAATTAACACAAGAGGCTAAGGTTGATTGAGTAGAAGGACAGGAGCACAGTGTCCTTACCCTGACAAGTGTCCTTGATAAATATTCATAGGTCTATACACACATCATTTACCTAACAATACTCAGGGTCAGGACAATATTCCACTTTCTGTCTTTCTTGGCTGCACACATCTAATAGAAAAGGTCTGTCTGGTTTTTGTGGTCACGGCCTTTTCTTCTAACCTCAACACAACGTATGACATATTTATTTAAGGCAGTTCAAACTATTATTTTGATTTGTGGAAAGAAGAATTCAGCCAAACATGCAACCTCTAAAATAAATCACAGCCTGATGTTTTACTACTACTACTACTACTACTACTGTAATCTGTCCTGTAATGAACAATCTAATAGTGCATTTAGACATGATTTAGGGATCTATTTACATAGTACTTAATGTTTTTGTAGCAATAAGGGCAGTTTTCCGATATTATTGCTTCAAAATCAAGCATCTGATATTTATTATCCCCCAGAGCGAAGTTTATCATTCCTCTTCGATCGGTGACACATCGCCATCTGACGATTGTCCCTCTAATATCTGTTATTAGATGGAGGAAAAGCGGGGAACTTGAGGGGAGTTGCCGCCGTGAATACTATTCTATAAAAAAAAAAATATATATAAGGAACACTACCAATCATATAACAGTAAAAAAACTATTGAAAATGAATTAAAATAATAAATAAAATAAACTTACCTACTTCCAGTCACTTCAGTGTGGATCTGGTGTATGCGCAGTACGACAATTCTGGGATTCTAAGATTCTAAGTCTCAGAATCTTGCTACTGCACACTGACCGTGTGACACATGTGCAAATGCTGAACAGCTTGAGACCATTGTCTGACAGGTGAGTTTTAATAAATTCTATGAACTGTGCTTCCAGGTTTGGATGGAACATCCTATTGTTTACTTGCCCGTCTTGTTATCTGAAGCCCAACATGACCTATGCAGCTTCTGCAGCAACCAGTATAGAACCATGTTAATTTATTATATCTGTTATTCAATTAATAAACCTTGGAATGTGGCAAGTATCATTGTTATTCTAAAGATGTGTAAACACTGAACATAAACACTTACACTAATAACTAACAATAACACTAATATTATGCTATAGCAGAAATGTCATTGTTGCGAACTGTTCTTGAATAAAATCCCTGATGAGTGGGTGAACTTTCTGACTCCCTGAAGTGTTTTACAATCTCCCTGATACTGATTCAGAAGTCATTGCAGAATTTAGATACTGTGTCCCGCCTATAGCTGTGGTCAATTTCATTGAAGACAAATGTAATCAAACACTGAAATTAGGCTAAGACAAATTGACTTTAATAGATACAGTACTAGTGAAGGAACAACAGTATGATAACAGTTCAACTGCATTATCAGCTTCAACAAAAAGAATACCCTGGGTACCCATACCAATTGAAACCCAGAGCGCTTTAACCCCCTATAATCAACAAGAAGAAAAGTTGGAAGCACCAAACCTTGATTTAGTTAATTGCAAGAAGCTAGAAAGCACCACTGCTGGAAGGAGAGCCAGGACAGTTGTTACCTGCTGACATCACCAAGACAGTTGTTATCACTCAGCTGTTTCACTGTCACCAAACTGGCAGTGTAAAAGGAATGATCACAAGATGTTATCCATACTGTTGTTAGTATTTTAAACACACCACTATCTATGCATGTTCATAGAAGGAGCAAACGCAAAAAAATGAATGCTCTGTTAACATTCATACCTATACTTTTAACAATGAATAGGCTTTATTTTTTTATAGATTATAATTTGTTTAAATTATTAATTTCATTAATATTTATTATCTTTAAAAACATCATTTATGCATATTTAAATTAATTACATTAAATACTTTGAAATACGGAAATGTGTATAGGTGTTGTATTACCCTGCAGATTATTTGCTGATACACAGGGGTTGCATGCTCTTTTAAGTAGTCATTTTGCAGATCTCGTATGCAAACTCTAAATCAGGTTCTACATACATTATTATTCATACATGCAACACTTTTAACTATAGTGCACACACTATAAATGCTAAACCTGTTGGCCTGAAACATTACTTTGCTATTGGAAGTGCTCCCACTTCTAAACAGATTAACATGTTTCTTAGAACGAATAAGTAAAGTTGGCAGGACACTGTACTTCATGTCAGAATGACCCACTAATCCTAAGCAGTTTGCTCTGGATACAGAACATTACTGTGCTTGTATGTAGAGAACACAAAATTCCCATGTTATACCTTTGTTTCCCTAGGTACTTCCATTTGTATGTATACTATAACTACCACTATCAATTCTACACAGAATTTCTAAAAATGGTGCTAATCTAGACCTGAGCAAAACCGTCTTGCAATGTGAGTGCATATACATTTACACGTTGTATGCATGTAGGGAAATACTTTACTTTTGAAAACAGAACTCAAGTACTGCATGTCATTAGAAATTATTTGCTTCATGCTTACTCTCAGGAGCGAAGTGACCATAGGACTTACAGGGAATTGTCCTGCTAGGCCAGTGGCTTAGCCAACTTAGCAACCCCTCTAAAATTATGATAAACTTCCCATGACCGAGAGCTACACAAAGGACAAACAAGGTTTATCTTTATTGTAAATAAATGACACGGACACAGGGTTATAGGTGAAATTAAATAATTTGGCATTTATTAATTTTAATGTTAGGGGGAATTTTTGACCGAATTGTCTAATATCAATTACTTTTAATTTGATGGGGGCAAAAGCAATGCAAGTAAAGCAGATCACAAATACATTAAACACCATCTCATTCTAAATACGCCTCAGCAAACCGCCATAAAACATAACTTGGATAGAAAAACTAAGACTGCCCGCTCATCAGACAAGCTTCAGTGACCGGTCGACTACCCGGCCATAACAAAATCAAGGAATACGGGCGCCGCCTTGGCTTAAAAACACAGGGATAACAACACTGCTTACTTGCTATTGCTACCGCCACAGACCGGATCCCTCCAGAGCCGGTCCCGCCACCATCAAACTAAACTAACTAACAAAAACTCCAAAATCTCACTCACAAACAGATCTAAACCCGCAAAAGATAAATGTACACCGTCAGGCCTATAGAATTGCACCTTATCATAACGAAAAACCGGATGGTGTATAACTTGCCCATCATGAGCCAACAAAAACACCTTGATCGACCTGTTGATTTTTCTTCTGACACTGTCCATAGCAACACCATCACTGGAATATCTCCATACCCTGCGAGGAACAATGTCTGCCCACACCCATCGCACTCCTGGCCAATTTTTACGAGCAGAATCAAGATCGTGCTTAATATTCCAAGTGAGCTCCAGGGCCTGGATACGGCCAACATCATTACCCCCAAGGTGAATCACTATCATATCCATCACAAATTCCGTTTCTAAAGATGCCAAGAACGAAGACCACAACATACCTCTAATACCAAGCCATCGAAACG
>JABWIB010000965.1:53440-69336 GCA_016617825.1 Platyplectrum ornatum
GTCTGGTCAGTCTTGCTAACAGGAATGAGGCATTGTAAAGAATCAGAGAGAACACGAACATTGGAAAACAACATACCAGTAGACAAAGCAGTTTTGGAAGAGGAAATCAACTCACTAACACGGAAAGCCCCTCCAAAAGCCACTGAAAAGGCGGTACAAAAAAGGGTGACAGGCGGAAGAAAAGACAATAAATGAGACAGAATTGATACAGTAACAGGATGCCTACAGTCAGTGGAGCGAGGGCGCAATATAGACCATCCCTTCAAAGCCCTGGATATTAAAAAATCCTTAGTAATATCAGGGGTGCCATGTAATTTAAAGAAAAATGCAAGGGAAGACAACACACTGGACATGTATGCCTTGGACCTACCTCCGGCATACATACCCATTATGTACTCGTACAAACAGAAAATATCACTATCAAATCGTCCCGCACTTGGAAAGCTGTCCAATCCGCCCACGCGGCCCGGTACGCTCTCAAGGTGCGTGGCGCCAGAGACTGTAGGGCCAAAGACTCTATACCTGCTCGACTATCTGCCAAATAAGAGGAGGACAAGGAACACCACTGAGTGCAGCTTCAGGTGCAAGCTCCCGAAAGCGCACCCAGTCAAAACGTGACAAGGCATCAGCCAAACAGTTATCAACACCAGGAACATGTTGCGCACGAAACTGAACATTAAACTGTAGACAACGCAGAAGCAAGTGACGCAATAAGCAAATAACAGGGGGTGAGGACGCAGGCAGCTTGTTAATGATTTGCACTACGCCTAAAATGTCACATAGAAAAACAACCGAAGAATTCCTAAAGCGGGTAGTCCACAGTTCCACAGCCACCACAATGGGAAAGATTTCCAGCAATAACAGATTGCGTGTAAGTCCAGAAGAAACCCAACTCGAAGGCCAGGCCTCGGCACACCAGTCCCCTGCAAAGTACGCTCCAAAACCTGAACCCTCCGCGGCATCGGTCTGAAGATGGAGTTCACAATTGGAAACAGTAGGTGCCGGCCAAACTCTAATCCCATTAAAGTCGTTAAGAAAAGTCAACCAAACCTGTAAATCAGCCTTCATGGCTGAGGACACGAATATGAAAGACTTGGGTTTTGAAAGGGAACCAGTTGCCCTCTCCATTTTGCGGCAGAATACCCTGCCAACCGGAATAACTCTGCAGGCAAAATGGAGAGAACCTAAAAGAGATTGAAGCTTGCGCAATGTAATGCTATTTGCCCTAACAGTATCAGCAATGAGGCTGTGCAATTGTTGAATTTTGTCAGAGGGAAGTCTACATAAGCCCTGCACGGTATCTACCTCGATGCCCAAATATGACAGGCNTGAGGTTGGGCCTTCAGTTTTTTCGTAAGCTACAGGGACTCCAAGTGAAAAAAAGAGCGCTCGCATTGAAAATAAAATGTCAGCGCAGACATTACTGTTACTGTCCCCTACAACCAGAAAATCGTCTAAATAATGAGCAATACCGTGCCTACAGCCACGCACCAATGTAAAAATGAACTGAATGTTTTGAAATACGCGCAGGACACAGAGAAACCCATGGGCAAACACTTATTCACAAAATAACTGCCTGACCAGTGCATGCCCATGTATTGAAATGAATCGGGATGAAGCGGCAAAAGGCGAAATGCGGACTCAACGTCCAGCTTCGCCATGAGTGCTCCGGGACCATAGCTTCGTACCAGCGACAACGCAAAAATGACTGATACTTGACGCTGGCACACTCATCCGGTATAGCATCATTAACTGAAAAACCNAAGGGGAAGGACATATGTTGTATCAAACGATACTTCCCCGGGGTTTTCTTAGGAACCACCCCCACTGGAGAAATCACAAAATTATCCAGGGGGGGCGTAGGGAAAGGGCCTGCTATTCTGCCTTCATGCAACTCCTTCGCTAACTTATTGCGCAACACCTCTGGAAATTGAGCAGCAGATTTTAAGTTCCTCGGCACCACCCTGGACACCTCCCCACAAATGGGAATACGGAATTCATCAGTGAAACCACGCAACAGAAAATCAGCATTAGGGTAACGCACCAGCCAGCGCGTCAAGGGCACTAATTTAATGGGGGACCTGGCTTTGTTTAGGTCCCGGTGGACCGGAAGGCCTGGAAGAAGCGGAGGGTTTGGGGCAGTCCCTAATGGCATGGGGGCTGCCGCAGCGCAAGCAAGCGTGCTTGTATGGGCACTTGACACCTCTGGAACAGGAGCTATTATTGAAGAGGTAACATTTACCTCGCTTTGTAAGGGGCGCACCCTGGCGCCCCGATGCCGGAAACCACTGGGAAATGAAAGAGGTACCAGGCGCTGCCACAGCGTTAACCTTATTTGTGACATGCAGCCAAAGTTCTACTTCTTTATAACCGCAGCGCAAACTAGACTGCCCATCACACTTCCTACGAAATTCATCATCATAATCTCTCCACGCCGGGTGTTTTTAGTTCACATAAATGTCATGGACTAGGTGAAAATAGCTCAAAATGTCACTAAACTCCGACGGTTCTCGTCGATAAATAACAGTCAGCAAATGTCAAGAAATTATAAATCGACGTCTGGTATGATTTAAATTGATCCTCACTATGAGCTCCCTTCTTTTGAGCCGATTTAAGGGCCTTCTTACTCTCTGACGTGATCCCAAATATATCAACATATTTGCCCTTCTTCACCTTTTTCTGCACGCTCAACCTAAGGCCTCTCCTAAGCGCGGTATATGAGCAATAAACCAAACCAGAACCAACATTGGCAGCAGGAGGGCCAACAAAAGGAGGAGATTTATCTTTTCCACGCCTCTTAGTCCCCTTATCCCTACCACGAACGTCATCAGAAGAAGTAGAGGAAGAGGAGGACGAAGATGTTTTGTGTTTATGAGTGGTGCTAAGCAATGACTCACCAGGACCATGAGGCACCAAGGCTTCGGCACCAGATGTTGATGGCTGCGCCACAGCTGAAACTGAAGGGGGCGCCGAAGAAGGATGCGCAGTTCCCAATTCGGCCCTGTGAACATCCATGGCCACAGCAGCTGCCAACTGCGTCTGGGACGTCTCTCCCCTATCTTCACCGGCATTGATCTGAGAAAAAGTCACAGGTGCATCACTAGCCAAACTCTGAGACACTACTGGAGCACCACCGATACGCTGAAAAGAAACATTAGGAGGAGAAAAAGGGACCCTAGGAGGAGACCTAATTGGCTCAACATTGTTGTGAGAATCCCTGGGAGACCTAAGTCTACTACTAAGCAAGTCATGAGCATACGGAAGTAAAGGCAAAAGTGCACGTAAAATTAAAGAAATATCATGCTGACCACCCGCAAAAGGAAATCCGCTTAGATTGTCCCTCTGCTGGTGCTCCAAAGTGCAGCAACTATGGTCGTTACGTCTGCTACGGCTGCAATAACTACGCTGACTGCGGCCTACTCCTTCCATGACGACTGCTGTGACTCCGACGGTGAGAATGACTGTCCCGCCTATGCTGGCTGCCACGCCTATGGCTGCTGCGCCTATGGCTATCACGCCTACGGCTGCTGCTCCTATGTCTGCTGCGCCTATGATGAGCGGGAGACCCACTAAACTCCCTCTTCCACCGGATGTATCCTCCCTGGAATGTGATCTGTATCTGGCCCTACCAGCCCTATAACCGTTCCGTGCCCCATGTGAGCTTCTCTGCTAACTCCTCCCCCTTCTGCCAGATGCACTTCTGTGAGAGCCAGACCCCTGAGAGTGCGCCTAGAAGCCGGAGGAGCCGCTCTGACTTTGACCAGGAACACCCCCAGAAAAATTGTCAGGGCATGTGCCAGGGGCATTAATACCATCCCCCCCAACACTATTTGCAGGCGCATTGTCTAGCTGCACACCGGAGCTTAAGACCTCCACAGTGTGCAGCGCATGAGTGCTGGCCATCATAGGGGGAGATCTCTGAAGTCTCCCCCTATACCTCTTGCAAGACCGCACACCGGATCCAATAGAATTGCCGGTGCATGGCTCGCTCACCGCAGTGGGGGCAGGCTGACCACCGGAGCCTACCATTCGGTGGCCGCAGATGTATCCTTGCCAGATGATGGCCGCCTGCCGGAAGTCGTCATACTTCTGGCGATGCACAGCTCATCAGATCCAGCAGCAGCCGCGCGCGCACCGGAAGCACACTCCCCCTCATGACCGCGCCGGCAGTTTGCTGGAATCCGGCGCGCGCACGGGGGCCATCTTGGGAGAGCTGCAGCGTGCCGGATTCCAGTAAACCGCCGGCGCGGTCACGAGGGGCCGAAGACTGGCGCGAACCTGGCATCAAACCGCTGCCGGTTCGCACCAAAGGGGGAAATAAGACTGCAGTGTCCGGAGGCGCCTGACTTAACAGGTCACCCTCCGGACCACGGGAATCAGGAGCAGGCAGCACGTGAAGGTGACCGCCGGACACCCTATCACGCGCTGACCTCTCCATCACTTCAGGGCCCCTGGTGCCTGATTCCCGCGCTACTCCAGGCTGAGGAGTGCCAGGAACCACACCAGGGGATGAGGGCTCCCTACTCCTTCTGCGACCCATAATAGTATTTGGGAGGGAGGGAGTGGGGTGAAGGATTAACAGTGAAAGGAAAGAAAATGAAAATAAAGAATAAAAGATAAGAAAGAGGAGGCAGGTAAAGAAGAAGAAATTAAATTGACAAGGGAATAAGAGAAGGAAAAACTTAGCTTTAATGCTGGATTTGAAGTCTGGAAGGACCAGGGGATGCTGACAGGATAACAGCCACCATCAAATTCCAAATCCCAAAGAGGACCTCTCACTGTGAGAGACCCCTCTTATACTCTAGGGGCGTGAGGAGAGATAACTCCTCCCCTCACACCACCAGAGACCATCACCCCTGGTTGCACCCCTGTGCAGCTCACAGTCAGGGAGTTTAACCTCCCCCGGCCTTAATCAGACCTCACTCCTCCTAGTTATAGGTGGTGGTCACTAAGGTGTTGTCTGTGAGGCCATTAGGATGCTCTCTATGTTATGCTCTCTGTATCTATTATCTCTGAAGTGGGTGATGATCTTTAAGATGCTATCAGTATTGTATAGGGGTAACTATAAATCTCTTATAGGCAGGATTATCAAATTGCATGTAAGATCTGATAGATAATCATGCCCAAGCCTCATTTTTTAATCCACTTACCTTAACACTTACCTGTGGCACTTTTCCATACATTGGAAGTCCTCTACTGATTGATAGGCATCCCATCAAATCAGCTTCTTGTGCCAAAGGCATGATTTTATTAGTGTGTCGAGCCGATAATGGGTTTCCTCACAAGAAAATTGACACGTTTATCGCTCTAGTGAGTGGCCAGAGGAGTACGTTAATTAGAGTTTCTTTATCTTGTGCCTTTGATCCTGCCCACATGTGGTCTCTTGCTGATTTTTTTCCAGGGTCATATTGAATTCCCAAATCGCCCCCTCCACTGGATCAGCCCCAAAACCCCAGGTAGACAGTAAAAATTCTTAAACTGTGATGTCATTACTACCTTAACCTAATAAAAATTTTCAATAAAATCACATGATCTGTGTCTAGAAATTATGATCATAATCATTTATAACACAAAATTTTAGTATGGAGAAAAAAGAAGAGCCACTAATCGCGGGTAGTGCGTCACATGGACAATGTACACATGCTCCTGGTGCACTGCTGCTTGTCTCTACTAACGGGTGCTGTATCATGATCAGTGTTGTGGTTCGGGAGATACAGCACTTGTTAGTACTCACAATGTATACATATGGAATAATATGTTTCAATGTAATAAAATGATTTATTTATTTCATAATTATTTTTTTTATTTTATTATTTTATTTTTTGTAATTTGTTCATTATTTTATTGATTTTTTTTCATTTTATAAATGTTTTATTATTATTTACTTTATTATTTTTATGACTTAATTTTTTTAATACTTCTAGTTTTTTTTATGTATTCATTTAAAAATTTTAGAGTTTTCAGTGTGAACACAATATATATAAGATTACTATAAGCAATATAACATCTTGCACCCAAAAAAGACAAAAAACAGGTAAAAAACAAAAAAAAACCCAATATATATATATATATATATATATATACATATATTTAAATGCAGCATTCCTCAGCTCTGTGCTGCGATAGAGCAAGTACATGTAGCTTTATGAACAGATAAAAACATTGTTAATAATTTTTTTTCTTTTCTTTTTTAATTTAATCAATCAATAAATAAAAATATAAAGACTATGGCCTAAATTCACTAATCAGGAAGATTGCAAGGAGATTGAAAAGTGAGGATGTTGCCCATAGCAACCAATCAGAATAGCTCACATTCGCAATTATGTAAAATGAAACGGAGAGCTAAAATATTGTTGCTATGGGCAACATTCCCACTTTTCATTCTCCCTGCAATCTCCCTGCTTAGTAAATTTAGGCCTATATTACAAAAGTACTTACTTATGTCATGTACTGTACCGTGAAAAAAATATTTGGTGAAAATGTAATGGATCATTGAAAGAGAAAAAAAAACTAACAATGGCCTTGTGTATGTTAATCAAAAAAAATAATCTTATAGTTTTTTCTGGAGAATATCTCTTTTTTCTTTTTTTCATTAAACATAGCTATATATACATGTTTAGAGGTCAATTAAAAGGTATTTGATTCAGGACATGTTGTAGAAAAGTGGCTAAAGACAGGGAAGCCAACATTAATTTACTTTGAGATGTCTACGAAGAAAGCAGAAGAACATTTGACCTGACATTAAACACCTTGTGACTGCCTGCATGGCCTACATTTAGTACTTATTAGCATATCTATCATTAGATTACCTAGATTAGCCAGGCTGTAGAACAGCCAGTCTGTCTGTTCATGAATCTGTGTCACTGGATTCAGGGTTGCACTGTGCCCCTATCTCACTCTCACGTTAAGCCTTACATTAGATTAACAAATTCATTTACCAGCAATATGTCATTTTTTCCAAAGTGATGTCAAGAGTGTACACGAATGTACACATCATAATGTATGAATTCACAAACCTGCCACCATAAATTGTGCTCTGTAGTATACAGTTAATTCATTTTTACATTCAAAATAGACAGTGTTTCATAAATATTTTAAGGTACACTGTGAATTACATTTCATAACATTTGTAGATATAGAAACATTCAGCTCTATCTAAAGTGACAGTAAAAGCATTTTGGATTAATACCTGTTGCTGAACTGAGTGGGTCTATTGCTCACGTACTAGAGTGTGATGACATCTAGGACTGGGAGATAAGTAGTTAAATCTGGGGGTCAGCAGGATATAGCAATCAGCCAAAGTAGTTATTCAATGGAAATCACTTATGGTGGCTCTTACCTCAAATATTGATCAGTGGGCTGGAGCTCCATAATGCAATATATCGCAACTGGGGTGGGACACAATTCTTTATGAACGCAGATACAGTATACATCCAATCCAGAGATGCATGCTTCCCCTAGCTCCAAAAGACTAATACCCTGTTTCCCTTATAATAAGACCTACCCTTACTTCTGTAGAATGGTCCAAAATAAGCCCTACTCTAAATACCCAAGCTCTGCCCCGCATGAAATAGATGCTCCTGTTAAAGATTTAACTGTGGCATCCAATCAGCATCTCTCTCACACACATTGAACGTGTACTCTCTCTTATTTTAGCAGCGGAGTAGAGTACAGGAAAAGACAAAAAAAGGTAAGTAAAGTAGTGTAAAGCAGGACTTGGCGAGCATAACGGTCATCATGAGTGGTGGTGATGATGATGATTAGACATGAGTGCAAAAAGGAAGGGCTATATCGTACAAGAGAAAACAGTTTTCTTTTTGTTCACACTTATCTGTTTATTGAAATTGCTATAAATGTTAATTAAAATAAGACCTACCCAGAAAATAAACCCTATAGTTTTTATAGACCATAAAAAAATAAGGTAGTGTCTCATTATTGGGGAAACGTGGTACTTATTGAAAAAGGATTCATCTTTTAAAACATGTACATGAAGCTGTATGTTCAAAGGCTGAGGGTTGTAACACTGAAACGCCCATGTTCTCTATGTGGAGAACGCTGTTTCACTAGCACAGAGCACACAGGTGTATGTGTCCACATTTCTGCATTGTTCCGATCTGCTCATGCATGGGGCGTTTTTCCTCTATATGATAAGCAGATGAGTGGACAGCTCTGGATCAGTTCTCATTTGTATCAGCCTACGAAGTCTAAATGTATTTATGCACAAATCAGGTAAGTGGATTGAATCTAAACTCCAGTCATGTGCTGTTGGTGGAAGTCCTGTGGACAAATATTTACAGTCATGCTGTCCTGGACCTAAATTCACTAAATTGCAGATTTGAAAGTGAGGATTTCAGAGTCAAGCTCACATTCTCCAGTATGTAAAATAAAACAGAGCTTGAATCTGATTGGTTGTTATGGGCAATATCCCCACTTTTCCAGTCCCGCAGTTTAGTAAATTAAGGCCCTAAAGTTCATATGTTCAAGGACAGCAGTTCTGAAGCCATAACCCCTCATTAACTTTTCTGCACTCAGTGGCTTGTATCGACGGAGGACCATGTGGACTCACTGCACGACTGAAATGCTCCCCTCACCCACTATGCGTACGCCCCACTGTTATAAAAAAATCCATGATTGATCATAGTGCGTTCTGACACATAAAAACCATTTTCACACATGCACAGTACCCTTATGTGTGTATATAGGCTGTCATATAGAAGTCTGCATCCAGTGCACTATTATATATATCTTACATTTGCTCAGCAGGAAATATTAAATGTATAGGCTTCAAAATAAAAAGCAGCTTTTATGCACTTGCATGCTATGAATAATCACTATTTCACGGTTAGGACAGAGCCTCATATTATTTCTCGGATCACTTCATTAGCAGTTGACACAGCAGTAGTGCTGCGAGTGAGACGATGTACATTAGGCTCCATGACAAAAACAATCCAAGTCAATGTGTACTTGTTCTAGCTCAGTTGCTTCTTGTTCATTCTTCTGAACTAATAAAGGTACCAGAATTACACGGCACTCTTTTATTAGCCCTGTAATCAAATACATAGCTTGTTCTTGAAATATACTGCCTTCTCAGTAAAAGGAGCTGTTCTTAGAAGAACACTGAACATATCGGTTGTGTTTGACCTAACCTAGTTGTATCACTCTGCTTCTTAGCATTACAAATTGTTATAGCAGTATAACAGTGTGCCAGGTTCTGCTGGAGTATAGGGCAGCAACAATTTCAGAGACCGATCCTGTGCTGGAACAGAAAAAGGGGCAGCAATGCTCCTAGGCAAATTAATGCTAAATCGAAGGGGAAGGCAAATTTCTGCAAACAGGGGTTAAGATGTAATATTCCAGGCTAATATCTAAGGCTGCATAATGCATTCTGCAGAGTGCTGTGCGCCAAGGAGGAGGGAGCAGGAGGCATGAAGGGAGACAGTCAGTAAGGTAAAACGCTTACCTGGGTCTCGCAATACCTATGGCCGCCCCTGAGTGGACATGTTACGGTAAACCGAGAATGAGACCGGACCCATACCTCCGAATGCTAGGAGATTTGCACAAGCGGTTTAGGTAAATTCTCCAACCTGCGATTCCTGCGAATGAGTGTGGCAGATGTATTGATCATATATTTAAATGTACAGAACTTAGTTCTGTACATTATAAAATGTATATGTTCAGGAACTGTTACTGCAATGTGTCAGAACGTGTTGTAGAGTGTCAGCAGCGTGTTCAAGATAGACATCCCCTGCGCTAATATTATGTGATAAACTATGCATACATTTGCTTGTGTCTTTATTGTTGCATGTTGCACACAGATACTGACCAGCGTTACTGTTACACTGTTATTACTGCTGGAAACATCATCTCTCACCTGTAATACTGATTGCAACTAACAAAATTTACCAATTCAACAAGGTTTTTCCCACTCGTAACATTACGCTTGTAAGTTCAATAGTACGTAAGTCTGGTTCCAGTCTTCTGTGTGTATTTGATTGTTCTGGGCATGTTTATTGCAAAGAATTACAAAGATTCATCACAATATCAATCATTTCCATTCACTTACTGTTTTACCAACAGACAGCAATCAGATCCAAGGGTGAACGTGGTCCATTGTTGGCATGTTTTGTTTGGGGGGAGGGGGTTCATAGCCAGCTCTGGATCAGGGCCATTGCCATTTTTCTGAAGCCGTTCCATTTTTTAAGGGTGATTCATTAGATTGATTTTATACTTATCAGCATGAGTCATGGCACAACATGCACTTATAAATATTTGGTTGATCTTGTGAGTGCATTCACAACATGACCCATATAAACACATGAAATCAGATGACTGGCAGGTATTACCCTTCTCTCTACCAGGAATTTGGCTCCTACGCATAAATAACAGCTGTCAGAATATTTGACTTTACAAACTGTTAAACCATGTACCGCCTCTCCCTCCCCTTATTAAGGGTCATCAATAACATGACCTTAAGTGAAATGCCCCTGACTTGTGACACCACTGTGTTGATGTCTTTTCTACAGATATCTATGTGTTCAGTGTTAAAGCCAATGCACTTCGACAAATAATAACACATATCTGCAAGATGCTGTTCACAAATACCTGCAACGGAGCGAGCTATTTAACAGCAATATGCTATGACTTGCATTCCCTATTACACAGGTTGTGCGACATTTATGTCACATCATTCGAGAATATTTCACATTTAGTCAAATGTGGCATAAACTGTGACAAGAAAAAAACTGACCTTTTGATAGTGTAAGCAAATGTTTATTAGTGAGTATTTTAATAATGCTAATGTGTAGGGCTTATCTTTCTTAGCATGGCAGCAATAACCCACAGGAGAAGCCAATTATAAATGAATTATTAAGGGAGGCTACAAATGTATCAGCAAGTCATTAGGACTCCATTAGAGGATCACTGGGAATGATCACTGCTGATGACCTTTACAAAAATATGGAGGCGGCTCATCTCTTTTTGTGTGTCATTTGTATTTTGTGAAACCCGGGCACTCAGAAGAAGATGTTTTCTATGTCTTTGTTGTGTTGCCATTGTTAAAAGAAATGCCATAATGTGGAAGCAACCATGTCCAGTACATGTGTAGTGCAGCTGTAATGTCATAATAACATCTTTCTGCACAAAAAAGCAAAACAACCACTTTGTGACATGCTGGATTGCTGGTAAACAGAATGGATGAGACAAGGCATGGGCTATAAAACAGATTAGTTTGCTGTATATTGTGCAGCACAGCAGCTTGTTTGTTCTTTTGTATGGAACATATTAATAAAAAAGGGCTAAATCCAGACTTTGTCATACTCCCCAACTGTCCTGATTTTAATTGGACAGTCCCGCTTTTTTCCCCCCCATTTTGCCGCAATTGCAGGCAAAGGGGATGGGGCTTTGACGTGAGTGGGTGAGGTTTGGGCGGGGTTTGGCAGGGCAAGTGGTGGGGTGTGGCTGGGGCAGGGGGCGGGACATTCCCGCTTTCTCCCCGGCAAATGTTGGAAGGTATGGTTTGCATGCAGGGAGATTATTTTTTTTTGCAGTTTGCACACAGATACTGACCCGTGTTACTGTTACACTGTTATTAGACTTGTGCTAGGAAACATCATCTCTCACCTGTAATACTGTTTGCAACTACTGAAATTTAACTCCCCTGCAATTCAACATGGTTGTTCCCACTCTTGAGTAAGTTGTGAGTAAGTTAATAGTTCGCAAAGTCTGGTCCACTCTTATTGATAGATGGAACATATTAACTGTATTTCAATCTTAATATCCAAGATCTAAAATATTCTAAAAATACAGTTAATTATCCTGCTATATATTAGTTTTAACCTTTTAGACACTGACTTTCAGCTTTAATACTGCAATCAATTGTTTCCTGTTTTTTTAAGAATCACATGCTGAATGCAAATTCAATGCATATTTAGAGTTGTGTTTGCTGCGTCTATGCCAATGGCAAGAATCAAAACACCCTCCATCTCTTGTTTATTTCCATTTAGGGCTGCCTTTGGCTTAATCTTGTATTGTAACAGGTTGCTATGCTGTTCCTTGCATCTAGGCAGGCTACATTATGACCCTCCTCAATATTCTTAAATATCTAATTTAATCTTTAATCTCTATTAGCTTGTTGCAGAGTTGGGCATATTTTTGTCATATCCCAGTGTCATGTTTTATCATATAAAGGTGATCAAAGTATAATTTAGGAGTGCCGGCAAATCTCCCAACATTTAGGGGGCCAAAAACAGGACAAATAAGCCCCACTCTGCCCAATGTCTCCCACTCTGTCCCAATAACACAACGTCAATAAGTGGGCAAAATGGTAAATGGACAGTTAGAAGTGACTGTATTAAACGATTAAATAGAAGTGAATGGAGAGTTACTGTTTTACAATTAAGTAAGAAGGAGAAGAAACGGTATGGCATACCCCAGTGTACNACCCCACATCCAGCCCTGTCATATACATTTTTTTGGCAGTGCTAAATGACCACTCTAATATAATAAAAACTACTGTCTGCTAAACTATAAATGGCTTATAGGGCTACATTGACTAAAACTGCCCTTGGTAACCTATCAATTTCTAGCTGACATTGTTTAGTATGTAATAGGAAAGTGAGAGCTAGCGTAATTGGTTGCTATGGGCAACATCTCAACTTTTCCTTTGCTGCAATTCCTGGCACTAGTATGTTTCATATTCTTTTTTATAGCTGGTGCTCAGGGGAGGGTTGGGCCAGGGGCAGGTGGACATGGCCCCCTGGGCCGTTGCCCCTGAACCTTTTTGGCTTTTTGGGGATAGCTGATAGGCAGGCAAAGATTGTGGTCACTCTGATTGTGGATTCCACAGAATCTATGGTCGGGCAGCAGTGTAAACCTGCCTCCTAGTCGGCAATGAGATAGTAAAAGCATGCTATTTGGTGGATAGCTGGGGCTATACATTAGTCATCATGCTGATAGCCATTCTCTCCTACCTACCAAAGACCAACCAGTCAGTGAATGGCTGTCAACAGCCTAATTGGTGGATGTCAAGAGTGCTGACAGCCATTTCACTGCATAGAAATTTGTACGGAGCTAGTGCAATACAGAAAGAGGGGTAAGTTCTTCTATGAGAAGGTTGCCCCCCAGGCTAAAAGTTGCCAGCCTGCCCTTGTTGGTGCTTAACAGAATAATAACTAACTAATGTACAAATAATTGTGTATCACAGTGTTCCAAATTGAGAATTGAAACATATTGCAAGTTGCCAAATGTATATGTATATAAATCTTAAATTTCTGCCATAAAGGAGCATTAGGTGTTCGTATATACATCAACTATAAAAAGTGCCTAAAAAGTGGGAAAGTAAAACATAAGCAATTAACCAAATACGAGTTCAGTTGTACAAACAAGTGCACAGCCAGGGTGGTCTGCAGAAGTGCAGCAGAGGATTCCTTAAACAATGTGATAGTCTCCTGCTGTTCCTTCCCACAGTCATACTGCCTTTTGCCACTCTTCTTCCCTAGCCGGTCACCTGTCCATGTGAACTCTCAGTGTCCCCTAATCACAGTCATGACATTAGAACTGAAATACTTTCCAAATTCTTCTGCATAGTTCCAGGTAACACGTGACAGTGTTCACCAAATTCATTCTATGTTGTTGCATATATGTCCCAATACACTTATTATCTTCAGCTCACACACAGTTCTCCATTTTTTATTTTATTCCCTTTGAATTGAAGCTATCATTCTGTTTTATATCTATATGGTTTGTTGAAACTTGACCCCTGCATTTGTATGGTTATATATACTAACCTGTTTCCCCGACAAAAAAAACACCATAGGGCTTATTTTTCGGGGTGGGGCTTATTTTATTGACCTTGTGCTGCCAAGTGCTACTGACATTATGGCACCTAATAGTTCCCCCAAGTTCAGCTGACATTATGACACCTCATTGTTCCCCAAGTGCTGCTGACATTATAACACCTCATTGTTCCCCCTGCTGACATTATGGCACCTCATTGTGATTTAGATAGGGCTTAATTTCGGGGGAGGGCTTACTTTAGACAGTTTACTGTAAAATAGGATAGGGCTTATTATCAGGATAGGTCCTATTATAGGGGAAACACGGTATACTTAATGGCAGTAGGCCTTTAAAGCCTTTGAACCTACTTTATAAACCGCTGGATTGAACATGTGTACAGTGGTATGTTTATGCATTACTTAATTTTTTTTTCTATTATAAAACATTATAATAAAATTTTTTTTTACTCTGACCTCTAAGAAAAATCATTACATAAAATAAATAAGAACATGAAACACTGTCCTGGAGTATCTGACTTCATCCCTACATCCCTACATTATACTAGAATTATACTAGATCTTAGCAGAGGTCTCCCAAGTCTCCCAAGCGATAGCATCCTTTGTTTTTAGGTCCTTCTTGTTAACTGTGATGAGGGACTGTATTTAAAGAATGTGAGTTTTGCCACACTTGTTATGTAATGAGATTCTTTATGACCTCTTAAAAAACACAAGATACAGACTGGATTCAGATCTCTTATGACATCCTATTACACATGCAGAATGTGTAAGTACTCTCTGCACATACATGAACAATTTAATGGCAGGGTAGTTTGCATGATAGTGGTGGGGGTAAGCTTAATCAAACCTGGCTAAACCCGTAAGCATGATCCTTCTTTCCACAGCAGTTCTGCTGCCTTCATACAAGAAGACTTCAGGTTTGCATAGTAGTAAGAGCCATATAGACTTGGGGTTGAATGTCATGGAAGGTCCATTGGAGTGGTCAGTGATGCGTGGATATGACCAATGTTGTGTGTGGTGGTTAATTGTATGTGGGCCACTTAATCATACAGGACCAGATTTTCCCTGCATGCAAACACTAACATTTATTTTACCTCCCCTGCAATTCAATATGGTTTTACCCACTTGTGAGTAAGTTGTGAGTAAGTCAATAGTAAGTAAAGTGTGGATCTGGTCCACTGTGCCCTTCTTCATAACACTATATCATCCTTCATCACGCTGCTATCATTAGCGGCAGTGCTATGGGCCTTTGTGACAATGGAAGCCTGGGACTTTAGTCCTATTAGCCCTATTGTTAATCCAGCCCTGAACAGTAGTAACTTTTAGTTTATAGATGACGGAATAAGCTCAGAGAATATCCAATGGTTTGAATCGGTCATAAGCTGTATATGAGCCCATTATGAAGAACCTGAACAATGTATCTTCAAAAATAAATGTCAATACGTTTGTGGATGGACACTGAAAACTTATTAAATTGTGCATAAATTCACATTAGTATAGTATTAGTACCTATCCCAATAAAAGTTATGTTAAGTGTTAACCAGCTAACTCCTTTTTAAGTGAATGTTTAATGCACCTTATACTGTAGATAAAATTTTTTATGTATGCGTACACACATTTGTTGATAGGTAAAACTTTTAAGTGTACCTTTAGTCATCATTTATTTCTAATGACTTTTATATATCTTAGATCTCCTTTTTATTGTTTCTTATTTGTCCATGTGCCTGTTTCAAACAAATATGTACCTGACTGCTGTGCTGCATATTCTATTACATTCGTATTAACCATGTATATAGCACAGTACTCAATGTAGCTATATTGCATGGGGGTTATATTAATGATCTTGATTGGCACACTGTATAAAGTAAATTAGAGGTGTGAGATGACAGGATAAGGATTTTGGAAACACACATAATATACAGTATATATCAATTACAGACCCCTAATATATCCCATATATATTATAAAGTTTCAGAATCCCAATGTACCTAATATGTACATTATTAATACCCCGTTCAGATTGCCTTAAAAAGGCGCCGTTTTCAGCGAAAACGACGCCTTGAGTGGAAATGGCGCCGTTTCAAGGCAATCTGAACGATGCCTTTT
>JABWIB010000965.1:73476-84171 GCA_016617825.1 Platyplectrum ornatum
ATATATATATATATATATATACACCATAACATACAGTATAGGGGGTATATTATAGTCTGTAGATGGTACACTATGTACTGTATACCCATATATATATATATATATATATATATATATATATTAGAATATGTGCCATTGCGTGACGCCTCTTATATACTCAATCTGTAATTTAGATAGCCCCTTTAATAATCCTGTGTTTGCCAATGCATCCTCTACTGTCTGTCTCCTCTGCTACTGCCTCTGCTTCAAGGTAAGTGGTCACTGTTAGTGTTAGGTTGGTGTTGTACCAGAAGGACAAATATTTATTTGACAATTGTTGACATATCACTTTTGGGTAATATTATGTTCACTAGTAACTCCTGTAGGACAATTGGAGACAAAAGAATACCTGTCAACGTTATGGTTTCACTTCTTACACTGGATCGGGATCAGGGAGACTGGCACACATTTAGGGAGTCACAGAGTTTCCCTAATAGAGAAGTAGGCAGCTATGATCATTTAAAGTGAAAGCGGTTCCATATTTAATTTAATGTTATCTGTCTATTAAAAAAAAAAAACACTTCAGCTCTTTCCTTAATCTATATTTAATTTGGCTACGATGTGAATGTGTATCAGAAGGCACTGACCTTCAACTCCCTTTTTACAACCTCACACCATTAGTGGTGGTGTAAAACGTACATAATGCGTAGATAATGGTCACAATATTGTGATTATTTCTAAGCTTTGAAGTTCTTACAATAATGTATGATTTATGGACTTAGGTGACCTGCACTGTTTTCCCATTTCATTGCAGAGTTTTCATGTCATGGGAATAGTGAATAATCCACTAATATGGTGTTAGTGTGTTTGCGTGTAAGAAGATTAGCACATTATAGTTCTCAAGAAGCAGATCTTCAGTGTTTGTCTAGTCCTTTATTTTTTTTTACTTCAGAAATAAGAACAGCCCTTATGATTTAGCTATTCACGTCTGTTACTGTAACTAAAGTTGTAACTAAAGGCTGTAAGTAATAACGTGACGTGTAGTTTTGCAATGTTGCCCTTCTGGAGAAACATTGTACAGTATAGAACCTGCCCCCAAAGACACTTACACTGTTGTCACCTACTTCCAGCCAGGAGCCACAGCAGCGTAGAGATATCACTAGCTGTTAAGCGAGTGCTATATGCTATATGCTGTTTATAAGGAAGTTGGCAGCAGCTTACAGCTTTACACTGTTAGCCCTGAAAATCAAGACTCTGACAACTCTACAAAACAGTGTATGGTCAGATAGGGAAACCTGGTTTAGACCATGTTGTGCAATATATAACCCTTTTTCCTAGCAAATAGCCTTAAGCTATATTTAATCTGACACCTGCCTAACTCTAGCCANACCAAGCAAGGTCTAGCTTCTGTGCCTTATAGGGAACAATAGAGTGACATGTGAAAATATTAATATTGAGTTTCATTTGTAATAACTCCAGTAGCACATAGAAGGGTGATGTATTTGTTTCCTTTAGGGCATTGGTACAAATCCTCTAGGGGTTTTGGTATCTTGGTAGCCTGTAGACCACTGTCTGAAAGTATGCTGGTTGAATATATATATATATATATATATATATATATATATATATATATATAATATAAAAAACTGTCAATGTATATTCATGATATGCAGAGAAGAACTTGATGCCCTAGTCCAGGGGTAGGCAACCTGCGGCTCTCCAGGTGTTGTCAAACTACATGTCCCAGCATGCTTTGTCAGGTATCAACTATGCCTGTGCAGTACACCATGCTGGGCCTTCTAGTTCTACATAGAGGGGGTAGTATATTGGGGTAAAGCATGCTGGGTAGTTTGACAACAGCTGGAGAGCCGCAGGTTGCCTACCCCTGCACTAGTCTGTAACTAAAACCCCCCCAAAAGTTGATTCATCTGAACTGACTAATTGTATTATATCTGTATTGACATTGCAACTTTATAACAAATCTGCCTTATGTGCATTTATTTTATGTAAAAATAAAAGAACTACATTTTATAGTTAAAAAGTTTCTTCTATGTATCTCTTCTAGAGAACTGTGTTAATAAGCACTATGAGTGAAGATGCAGAGGAGAGAACACCTCGGGTATTTAGGCTAATCAGGTCTTAACCCACCTCTGTGTATCCTGTGGAAAGCTTGGAAAGGACATCTGCTGTGCTCACTATCTCCTGTCTCACTGGTGTGCTGAAAATGTACAGACATGGAATTAATTAGCAAATACAGATTTAAAGGAATAACTGAAGACGGGGGGAAGCCTGGAATACAGTGTAAGAGTTATCTCAGGAGCCTATGCATGTTCTAGGATCCCTTGAAATCCTGCAAGTTAAAAATAATTGACTATATATACCTAGAGTAACAGAGAGTAACACATCTGTTTTTTTTAATGTACCACATATCCAGAACAAGCTTTGTGATGTCCATGGTGATGTTTCATAAAACATCNGGGATGCCAAAGTTTTCCATGCCTGGACTATCCCACATAATGACATCTCATATATTATACAGCATAAAAAGAAAATGTTTTAATTCTACCTTTATAAAATGTATTGCTGTTTGTTTTGATTTTACTCCAGTATTGTTTGGAAACATAGACCTATACTACCTCGTAAGTAAAAAAAAAGTCATTACTTCATAAAAAAAAACAACAAAACATATTATGTACCCAGGTGAATGCAATGCAATAACAGCNCGTGGCAATGAATTGAACATGTATGATGTATAACAAACATGTTTATGTTTTCTGGCTACATGATATCTGATGATCTTATTGTGTGTTCTTTTTCTCCAGTATTAGAGGTTACATTTCTGCTTATTTGTTCTCATTCATGGAATTAAGCACAAATCAGTTTATGCAACTGTTATTCCAATAGTAATACATAACACCCTAAAGAAACATGCAGCTACTGACCTCTAGTGGTGGACATTATTATTTTTATTTATTTATTTATTTGAAGCAACTGATTTGGAAAGCATTTTCCTTTTCTTTCTGTGGTCCAGGCTTGTCAACTGTTGCAAATGAATACCAGGGAAATTGTGATAGCACTATCAAGGCGCAGCAGAGAAGGGGTGTAACCTGGGCCACAAAAATGTTCCCATTTCATCATATTTTATGCAACTTTATTTAATGAAACATTTGTATTAACTGCACAAATACTAGAACACACCCAGAGCCTGAAGATAGGTGGAAAGCATGTGGATGCTTTTCACAACAATATGAAGAATTTCATATTGTAAAATGTATACTTTGCATGCAGAGAGAATACTGTGCTTTTGCTTATATTACACCGTCACAAAGATATGAACAGATGTACCTGACATATTTTTGTGCTATATCACAGAGACTGTCTCAGAGTAAAAACAAACTTTAGTTTAAAAAATGACAGTGATGACCAAAAATCATAAAGTATTTTAGTAATTATAGCGGAAATGATGACCAGACACATAGGGGTATATTTACTAAAGGTCGAGTTTTCCAGTCTGAATTTCTCGCAGAGACTCGCCTATCTTGCNTGGCGAGTTTTTGCAGTCTGTTTCAATATTTACTAAAGGTCGCGTTTTCATGTACTAAAAAATTCGGCAGCGAGTTCGTGCGAGTTTCANGGCGGGTTTGATAGCGAATTTCAATGCGAGTTTTGGTTTTGCCTGCGAGTTTCCATTCTCGCACCATTGCGTGTACAGGTTTTGGGCGACGAGATTTCCCGACAGGTCATGCGTGTTTTCAAAACTCGCACCTGCGCCGTCACAGCAAAGTTCCATTTTGTTTTGTAGTTCTTTCCTAAACCTCATCAGCCATTTTGATGGATCTAACACTATATAAACTCTGCCCTTCCTGTTGCAAGCCAGTGTGTTTTGCCTGTTTTGAGGGAGAGGAGCGGTTTGGATAGTGAGTAGTGTAGTTGGTGGTTAATAGCGATTGTTGAGTGGATTAGAGTGATTGTGTGTGTATTAGGTCCTTTGTTGTCTTGTTGGTTTTGATTATTTACATATTTGCAGTGTTGATTTTTTGGTTTTTTTGGACATTTTTTCCCCTCTTAATATATTTGTAGAAACGAAAGGTGTGTGCATGTGTATGTTAGATTAGTGTAGTTAGTTACCGTTTGTCCTGTATTGTGTTTTGTTGTTTCTGTCTTTGTTGTTGTGTGTGCTTTGTCATCAGTGTTGTGTGTGTGTGTGTGAGTGTGATGAGTGAANGGTGTGCTCGTCAAACTCGCATAGTAAAAGTGCCTCTGTTTGCATGTGCGAGATTTCGCAAACTCGCTTGCGAGTTTTCAGCTACAAATGAACGCGACACACAGTGAATACTATCAAATGTATGTTTGCCTGGTTAAAACTCGCAATAGCGAAATTTAGCCGCACATGGAACGGCGAGTTTGGCTAATGCGAGTCTATCTAAACACGACCTACAGTGAATACTAAACTCGCTTTAAAACAGAAACTCGCACAAAAACACGACCATTACAGGCGAGAATTCAAACTCGACCTTTAGTAAATTTCCCCCATAGAGTTCTAAAATTATAGAACTTACTCGGCCTGTACAATATATCAAACTTTTATTTTTCATTTAGATTTTAATCATGTTGTTTATTTAACCATAAAATAAAAGTGAATGACATTGATAAACTTACTGACAATAAACTGGATGCGATTAATGCCTTGCCCCAATCTCTGGACTGGATCCAGACTTATGTACTATTGAATTTACAAGTGAGTGGGTAAAACCAATTTGAATTCCTAGATATTATGGTATGGAGAGTTCCTGGTTTCCTCATAGGGACTACAAGTATTATATTGGGATTTGTGTATAGAGTGAAGCACATGCTCAGTGTGAAAAGCACTGATTACATTCTGCAGTCTTTTCTACTAGGACGTTGGTTCTCTCTTGTTGTGCAATCTCCTCCAGTTGTTTTAGATGTAAGAAAAGTGCTTACTCCCAATTGTTTCCAGCATTCTTTCCCCAGTTTTCTATAGAATTGAGTTTTGTACCCCTTGCTGTTCTCCTTTTTCTGTAACCATTTCTTTTGGAAGTGTGTTTGCGATTAGTGTTCTATTGACCATTTCTTCTACAGTGCATTAATTCTCCAGAAATTCTCCGGAAATATTTGACTTGCTTATGTTTATTTACTGGCTGAATTTTCNGGTGCCGTCCAGTTCTGTTGGCTTTTTATTATATTATTCCCATTCAATGTCTGTATACAGGACTCTATCCTCTATCCTCCAGTTAATATAGTATCCAGGTTCACATCTCCTCTCTTTGAGCATGGCTAAGTCAACCGCAGGATTTTCTTTTACTTACCTGTCCTGCAAGGTCCAACGATGTTCTGCAAGTTCAACGAAGATGTCATAGAACTTCCCAGGGAGCAGAACGCCTGGCACAGATTGAGAACTACTATACATACACCAGGACATCAGCTGTTTGCTCTTCAATGACCGGTGCCTCTACGAGTAAGGTAAGTTTATCTATTTTTGTAACAATTTACTTCTCAGTGGTGTTCCTTGTTCACAGTTTTCTTTTACAGTATTTTTATGGTATTGAAGTGAAATAGCATTGCAGCGGTCTTCCCACACATACTCCCTGGTTCCTCCCTCTAATAACAGCTACCGTGTTTCCCCGATAAGACCTACTCCAAAAATAAGCACTTCCCTAATTTTTGTAATAAGCAATAAGCCCTAGTGAATTCCCTAGGACTGGGGGACATGATGGGTATAAAAGCAGGACTGGGGGCATGATGGGGATAAAAGCAAGACTGTTTATATAAATCTCGGTCAATGTTAATTAAAATATGTTGTTTTTTGGACCAAAAGATAAATAAGACAGTGTGTTATTATCGGGGAAACACGGTATTAGAGGAAGGAAAAGGGAGATCAATAGGGGGATTGCTGGAATNTTAACAATAACGCCCTCTTCAGATGGTGGTCTTATTACTGGAGGGGAATGATAAATATCTGCTTTAGGAGTTAGTCAATATAGCAGAGTGTCGGCCTCGTCTTAATGCGGGTCAGCGATGGGATGCGATATTTACACGGAAACAGCACACATGCAATTGTGCCCATTTTTACATGAAAATGTAAATAGAGCGGTCCATTATGTATGTAAAAAAGACATGTGACTCCATGGAAAATGCAGATTTCATCTCTATTACTCAAGAAATAAAAGGACAAAATGACCAGTGTTAAATTATCACTTACATTACCTTAATCAATGTTTCAAAAACGATTAAACATGCATTTTTCCCTAATGTGTGTTATTACTTACATTTTGAACATCAGGATTTAAATNCTCACCCCGGATATAGGCCACTGCTCATGGAATATATTTCATCCTGAGGAATTACAGATTGCCACCAATCCAAAATTGACCTCTGACAAANTGGATGGGACTGGGATCTCTATGCACGCTAGAGAGTTCACTCCCCTCCTCCTTCCTGTAAGTGTCCAAAAGCCTACCTTAAAATCTACTTATGTACTAAGCAGATCAGAGAGTAAAGTTTTTCTCTTGCACTGTCAGCTTATTTAGCATGTGGCATAGTGGCACAGCTACAGGGGTCGCAGTGGTTGCACTTGCGACCAGGCCCCTGAGCTAGGAGGGCACAGGCCACAGGCCCCCCCACCTCTTACCAATAGCACCACACGGTCTCTGTCCAGGGAGCAGGCCCAGAGCTGGGACTACTTGTGGGCAGCTGTTGCTCTAGATGCAGTTGTCCCACCTATCACAATGCGCACACCGGAAGCTGTCACCCTGCAGCACACAGNCCGGTGGCTGGCATCTTAGAGATGAGTGGGTTTGGTTTACATAAAACCCAACCCACCCACATTTTGTTTAAATTGTTTAAAGGGTCGGTTGCCGTTGTTTGATCCTCCGTTGATATGAAGATGACATGAAGATTGATCGTCCGGATGGATCACTCCCACTGCCTGGTCCTAGACTGCTGCCCTTACCAATCCTTCAGGGCCTCCAGTTTGCGCGGCTCCATCTATACCAACCCGAACTCAGTGCTGCTCTGCCGGGCTCAGGATGAGGGGGAAGAACGTCCTGGATGAATGGAGGGATGAATAGGTGACCAGGGTGGTGGTGCTGGATAAGCAGTGGCAGAAGCTGAAGGAGGAGAGTCCAGCTCAGATAGTGATCAAAACCCTGCCAGCCCCCAGCTCTGCTTCCTCAAAGGTGAGTGCTAGCATTGATACCACCCTATACCAGGCTGGACATGAGTGGAGGAAGTGTGCTGATAATGGTGACTCTATTGTAAGTATATATATATATATATATATATATATATATATATATAAAGAGCACAACCTATTATTACCATAATGTATGTGATGGATTAATGGATTAAAATTTTAGTTTTGTTGTTTTTGGGGGGCCCATGAACCTTTAGCTACACCCCTACCTATGGCCGCATTTAGTTTAAGATTATGCAGCGTACTCTTTTTGTTTTATATTTTATCTTGACCATGACTGTAGAAAATTTCTATCACCTAGGTATTAGAGAATGTATACCCAAGGCCGGTGTTAAGCCTCTGGGCACCTAGAGGGGAGATCAAGCACTGCCTGCCACTCTATAGAGGATAAGCAGGCACCCTCCCAGGTTAGCTAATTATTTATATGCATGTAAATGGAGGCAGCAAGGGGGTGCTTTGGAAACCACCTCTCCAGGCCNGGCACTCTAGGCGATTTCTTAAGATCACCTAATGGTAACACCGGCTCTGCGTATAGCCCTTTTCCTTAGTCCTATGCTTCTTTAGCAAGGATGTTTAATTTTGCATCAGGGACACTACTCTCACAGTGCTTTATTGACTGTCATAGTCTCAATAAAGTTAAGGTCCAGTCAAACAAAACTTATACAGTGTTACCGACTGTCCCGGAATTTCTGGGAGACACTCAAATTTTGGAAATTTCTTCCGGGCAAATCTCCCGGACTGGGCTACAAGGTAGCTATGTAATGAAAATCTCTCATTACTAGATTTGGGTGGCATTTGATAACATCACAACCCGCCCATCCTTATTAAACCTATGCTTTAGTGTACAAGGCTTGAGCTTCAAGCTGATGCTGCTGTTCTTTGGTTGCTCTTGGGAAGGGGAACAGAAAAAGGCAGCAACCCTGGACTTACAGCTTGCATTTGTGAACACTGTGTATTTAGATCTGTCTGTGAATATGTATTGTATTCAGGGGAGGTGTTACGTCTCTGGGCGTCCTAGGCAAAGTCGCACCTCCCTCTCACTGCCACGGCCCCCTACCTCTTTACCAATCAAACGAGTTATATATACATATATATATTATGACTTCTATCTCTATCTATAATCAATATCCTTCTAGCTGGAATTTATTTACCTGTTTCCTCCAGAGGCAGCATGGTTTCAATAGGTCCTTTTGTGACGCCCCCCCCTCAAGTCTGTCACCCTGGGGGCTGCCTAATGTTCCCTAATGGTAACCCCGGCCCTGNCCTTTGTGCCGTAGTTTCTAACTCAGACTGAATATGCTGTATGTAAGGCACTCAGATACCTGCGACTTTAGGGCCAATGAGTCAGGTTGATCACCTATTATAGTTTTGCTATTAAACACANACAGTATGTCATTATCCATTTAGGTATGTCTGAAATTCTTTTTCAGGAAATAATTTTATGCCAATGAAACGATTTATAAAAATGTTGTTTCTTTCTTGGCTACTATTACAATGGGTTAAATGGAACATAAAGGTCAGAAGAACAATATCTCTCTGGACACCTTTAAATTACTTTCTATTCTTTTAATAAAAAAGCAGAATGAATACCTCTGGGTTATCTTACTAAAGCAAGTACTGGTTATTAGTAAAGGTCTTCCAGGAAACTGAGAAGACTGAGGAAATCCCACTTCTGTTTCCTGCACAGGAGGTTAATGTTCTCGTAAACACTCGCTGTCAATGACCCCTCCTTTATAGCAGCCANGGGAGGGCTGTGTTTGAAGAGTATTCCAAGCAACCTTGTTGTACATAACAGAACAACACATATTTACTATTACATGTAGAAATCCATGTGGGCAAAAAACACCCTGTTACCATGAAGTCACCCCTATCAAGAATTAACCAGTTACAGGCATGCAGATTCAGGGCCTTTGCTTGTGGATAGTTCGCATTGTGATTTTCTTTGGAAATACAAACTCTGGGCTAATATTTTCTTTCATGTATTGCTCAACCCTCTCTTTTGTAACACAGTAAGTACTCAGTAGTATGTACACGTTGACAATGTCGACATTAAATTAAAAGGGCAATGCAGACTGACTTGCCAGNATACAGGGCCTGCCCAAGCTCTAGGCAATGTCTCAGCAGATATCCCCCTAGCAGAAAATCACCAACATAGGTGCAGATTCAATTAACCAGAGGAAAGTGCTCCTAGTCCCATCTATTACTAGAAAAATCAGCACTGTCATTTCATGCAAGGTGCATCCAGGATGCACATGGCACTTAACTGAATATGCCAGCAGCTCCCAAACTTTCTCAGTCGAGGCACCCCGAGGGTCTATAAGACTAAATAATTTCCAATTTTTTAAGTTTTTGAGTAAAAATAGTGTAATAACTATTTAGGTAAAGACAGAAATACTACAGGTTGATATTACATCTATTGTAGCTCCTAAACAAAACATAGAATTGTGGCAGGAACACTAGTAACGTGGCACCGCGTTGTGGCACCCCAATGCCACAGTCGTGGCACCCCAGGGAGCCTGGGCACACAGTTTGGAAACCACTGGAATATGTCCGTTAGTGTTTCTACACATCACAAACATATACAAATAAGACATTGTAATGACAAATATGTAGTCATTTACTTACAGCATACATCATGTATCTATATATATATCTCATACACAGAAAATTTATTGTGGATCTGGGGCATCCATATATATATGAGTGAAGGTCCCCAGTCCTCCTATTTCTACTTATGTTTTATGTGTATGTACCAATGACAGCCCTGGTAAATATATAAATATATCAGGGGCCCCCACAATAAAGGAGTGTAGGTCCCATGATCTTTTCTGTGTATGTGCCGCTGTCACTAGGGTAATGGGCCTAATGCAGACATCCTCTTGTACCGTTTAGTTGTATTGCCTCTTTATCTCACTGTGCCATGCAATGGCCATCTGGGCATCATGGATGGATCAGTGAATAGCACTCATGCCTAACAGCGCTGAGATTGTAAGTTTGATTCCTGGACAAGGCCTTATCTATGTGGCATTTGTATGCTCTCCCTGTGTCTGTGTTTGTTTCCTCCAGGTTTCCTCCCACAACCCAAAAACATACCCGTAAAGTTATTTGGAAATAACTGGGTTTTGTAATTTTGCTATGGAACATGGCAATACAATTGATGCTTTTCCCAACAGTGTCCATAAATATTCCCTATACACTGTGTATGTGCACCCATATCCCTATGACAGTGCGCTCCTNAGTTCCTCTCTTAACTTGTTCATGGACTCGCCTGACAATCCCCTCACATACACAGAAGTTCAGCCACTTACACATTTAAGCTCATACAGCCCATTACGCATATAGCCCTATGTGGAAGAATGTTGTACAGAACTAGATGCCTACAACAAGTCTCATCACAACCCACACTGTATCAGTAAGTCAGCAGTCTCCCCCTGCCCACCAGAACTAACTCTGTGGCCTAAATTTACTAAGCAGGGAGATTCAAAAGTGGGGATGTTACCCAT
>JABWIB010000966.1:8449-20345 GCA_016617825.1 Platyplectrum ornatum
ACGCGGTGACCTCGCGCCTGCGTACTTGTAACCTCGCGGCTGCGAGTTTATCGCAGCCGCGGGTTACACAAACCCGACTTTAGTGAATTTCCCCCATGGTCTTATTTTATTGAAAACTGCCAACAATTTCAATGAACAGACACAGAAACAGTACTAGTAAGTGTGAACTGCGGTACCTTCTGAACTGTACTGTATGCAGCTTTGTCCTCTCCTCCGCGGCACTTGTAATGGCGCTGGAACGTCAGCGTCATCAGATCATAGGGAGGGGAGGGAGGGGAGTGTGCTCTACCATGTTACAGAGGTAATGCACGCCATTATCGTGCATTACAGAGGGAGGGAAAGAGCGTGCATAGCACGCCATTACTGTGTCCCATACAAAATTACAGAGGGAGAGAGGGCAGCGTGCACACACTGCACAGCACGCCAGTATTATATATTGCAGAGGGAGGGAGAGAGCATGAAGAGCCAACCATTACTATGACAGTGGGAGGGAGCGTGCATAGCATGCCATTACTGTGTCCCATACAATGTAAGGGAGGGGGAGCAAGGAGCGTGCACAGCACGCCAGTATCGTCAGTATATTGCAGAGGGAGGGAGGTAGCAAGTAGTCACATGCAATTACCGTACATTACAGAGGGAGGGGGAGGGAGCGCACACTGCCGATTACATAGGGAGAGGGGAAGAAGCGCAGTGTAGGGCCGTACAGTGTTGGTACCATAGTTACTGGTAGTTTTAGATAGGGCTTATTTTCAGGTTTAGCATAGGGCAGTGGTTTAGATAGGGCTTACTTTCGGGGGAGGGCTTATTTTAGAGAGTTTACAGGTAAATAGGGTAGGGCTTATTTTCGGGATATGTCTTATTATCGGGGAAACCCAGTAAAAAAAATTCTGATTGACCTCTTTGGATTTAATAATATCTTTCTATTATTATTTGATCCCCTGGAGTAGCGCTCATGTGATTAGTACAATAATTATATATTTATAAGACCGCAGTGTTTTTTGGGAAATCAAAAGAAGAGTCGCTGGATCAGGTACAAATTTTACAAATTATGTTTTTCTTTGTATTTTCACTTTGTGGAAGGGTTACTATGAATAATATACACCTAAATGCGGGACACTTGGGAGGTATGTGATTGTGGAATTCGTCATTGTGCTGTAGTGGCCGTTTCTAATAATTGCAACAGGTATTAACACTCGCCTACCATAATCTGCAGACAACCTTCCATAAGTCACTGATGTGGATCATGTCAAGTCCATGTTTTATATAAAGGAACACTCAATTAAAATTCAGACTTATTGTCTCCTATTTCTGTTTCTGGAGACAGAGGACATGTTTTTGTATTTGTAAATCAGATCAGGGGGGGAATTCACTAACTGACGAATTTAAGAATTCGTCAGTGGCTGACGTTAGCAGAGAGTGGAGAATTACATAGGAGCACTATAGAAAGCCACTCATACAGCACTGAAAGCATGTTTGGCCATTCTCACATATCCCACTCTCAATTGCAACCACAAACCACTCTCCCGAACTCACCAAGTTAAAAACACTTCTGATGAAATTGCCCAGCCAAAATTTTATTAAGTTAATCACACATAAATATTATGTGCNATAAATTGCACTCCATTAACAATAATTACTAGTAACCAGACTTCTAATTGGGCATGGTGATTTCATTATGAGAATTCGTCATGACGAATTTACTGAAATTCGTCAGTGTATCCGTCAGTTTAGTGCAATATCACCTGACGAATACCCGTTTTTCGTCAATGGGATATNGTCAGCATTCGTCAGCCATTACAATTCGTCAATACAATTCGTCACTTACTGAATACTATACATCACCAGTCATTGACGAATTTTGATCACTGACGAACGCTGACGAAAAGAAATCTCTGCAGAATTCGTCAGTTAGTGAATTCCCCCCCAGGTGTGGGATTTCCGTTGTTGTTGTTGTCCTGAAGTGTAAATTATGGTTCTCAATGATTTGGATAATATAAGCAAAGGCGGGTGTGATGATGAATTTGAGATGATAATTGTTCTTGTGTCCTTTATCCATGAAAAAGTAAACAGTCTACATAGGATGGTCCATAGAAACTTTTGAAAGTTAACCGGTCTACTCAGGATGTTCAAATCTTTCACTGTTTTGGGTGATATGAACGCAGGCAAGCAGGTGTTTCCTCTATCATATGTATTGCCATATCAAGCACCTTCTGGTTGCCCTTTCAAAGAAATTTTCACTGAAACGCAACAAATCTTCATTCATCTACCTGAGTATTTAGCTGCTTTAAGTAATAACCATTCTATTTATTGTTTTATCTGGCCAATGTCCCAGCTATGTAAAGGGTCTGGTAAAAGTTGGCCAATCGTTCTGCATTGTAGGGAGGCCCAATCAGAATTGTCATTTTTGTCTCATCCAACAAATGTACCCAGCTATGAACCTTGAATTTTGAACAATCATGCTGTTTATCTTCGGAGGAGAAAGGAAGGCCCAATCACCATTCTCAGTATTGTCTCATATCATCTGGCCATTGACAGGGAAATACCTGCAGATTGAGCCTTTTGACATGTCCTTATCCAAACATCCTGTATGACATTTGAAATAATCACATATTGTAGAGGTAGATTTACTGAAGCTTGTAATGATACTTACTGGAGGGGTTGCATTTATATGTGTGGGTTAATAAGAACCAAGAACCTTTTCATAAGTGTTAGCATATTAACTTACCCTTAGAACGTACCTGTATATAGTAGAATTAATAAAATGTATGTAAGTATATAAAAGCCGTCAATAAATCTAATAAACATACAAAAAAGAATTGTTCAGTGAAACGTAATATGCTAAGAATCCATATGCATGATAAGCATACCACTGTGCATTGTTAAACTCAGAATTCGTTGTATATGGTGCTGCAATGCTAGGACTTCCACACTCATGAAGTGAAACATTGATTCTCAACAAATACATATTTCTGCATACATGTCACAGTCGTTTCCTTGTTGCTGATCAGTTAGTGTAACTTACATCTATTTGTCACACAATTTTTCTTTAATCATATACAATATATATGGGTCAAAATGATCTTGCTTTTGTAAATAGTTAGACCCCCATAACATGGATCGTGGAAGTATGTGTGATTATACTGTAAATGTGTTTGACTTTTATGATTTGTGACATTATGCAGCGGACATGTAATAAAACAAGGATGTCACCTCAATCACATAAATAATTGAATATATACAGCAGACAAAACACAACAGAATTTCAGTAATATAAGGAAAAAGATTTTATTTCAAGTTATGTTACCAACATCGTTAGCAGGACTATATGTACGCTATCTGTTGCTGTTTTGCAGATGATGAGCTGTAGCATGTAAAGAATAGCAGCATGACCATGTTACGACAGCCTTGTACTCCTTGTATAGGTCTATCATCTGAACCAAAAAATGAATACTAAACAATACTTATCAATGACTAAAAATAAGAATTACTGGGGAAAACAGGCACTGTAATCTTAATGTACACTAATATTAGCCCTTCTCTGCTTCTCCTTCTCCCATGGAAGAACTTCAGTGTATACAGCAGTGTAGCAAGTAACAGCCTTAAGAAAATAGAGAGAAAATAAAATAATCTGGTTTAGTATGTTCTATATTGTCTTTGTTCGTTTTCCAGCCGAGTCTTTATCTTCGCACCTTTTTCACTTCCTTCTACTTGGTCAGATTATCTCATAGAAGAGAAAATAAATTCTTGTGAAGTACATCTCTTCTCTCTTAGATGTACTGTAAAATGCACTTACATTTATTTTTCCAGAGGACCTTGATGTCATCTCTCTAACATGTCATGCCTTGGATTGCGGCAGACAGGTGACCTCCAGGTCCGCTGAAAAAGGTTTAAAACTTGATGCTACATTTTTTTACAGTACATCTATAAAAGAATAGATGTACTTCACTTGAATTTCTTTCCTTTTCTATGATATAATCCGACCATTTAAAAGGAAGTAAGAATGGTGGTGTAGGTAGAGGATCGACTGGAAATAGAGGATACTTACCCGGATTGAGAGACGAGTGGAGTGCCACCAGAGGAGCAGCAACATAACCCCTGATGTGAGTGATTATACAAAAACTTACAAAGAATGACATATAGACTGTACTTCACAAGATTGTTTTGTTTTATCACTTTTGTTTTTTGCCATTATAGATCTCTTTCTCTCTAGATTACTATGGATTACAAAATTGGTGTATACACTGAATGTTTTTTTCCATGGACAAATAGGACAAATATTAGTGGACATTTTCACCCGAGTAATGCTTATTTTTATTTCACATTTTTCCTCAGCTGGTGCATAAGGGGAGGCTTGGGTGGAGTTAGGGTGGGCTTTATTTGTCTCCGTTTAGCCATAAACATTCTTCATAGTAATGCTAATGGCAGTGTTAGCTTTGGTTAGATCAGTTCCATGGAGAACTATGTATTTGAAGAGTAGTCTCTCTCTTCAGTCGGTCAGCTTTTTTTCCCGCAACAGCCATAGGTGCAGATGGAGATCTAAGGGTCACCTATGGGTGGTGCTAACATGTTCATAAATATTGTTACATGACTTGAATACCTTGATATTGTCCAGTCTCCAGCATATGGTGTCCTACAAAGGCAATCTGTCAGTACACAATCCTTCTGATTAGTGGAAAGAAATTCTGTCCCTCCACTGTACAGCTATTGTATAATACTCCAAAATGATTATTATACAAATACAAACATGCATGAATTTTTTGTAAATGGCTAGCTTTTATTTTAACTATTCAGGCAAGGACAACAAGGTTTATTCTCGAATATTAATGATAATGAACAGTCCAAATATTTTATTTTAGTTCCTAAATGTACAAGTATTATAATTATAATTTTTCAGTTCTACCCAAGTTAATGACCACAAACTGATCTGATTAAGAAACCATTGTGACTTTTGTTACCAAATCAAGCTCCTCCCTTAATACAGATAGTAAAAAGGATATAATTCTGAGGTTATTTATTCCCATGTGTAATAAACTTCATAAAGTTATTCATTTATTCTCTGTCAACTACTTTAAGCTAATTTTGATGATTAATCTTACAGTCATTCTGATTCGGTTTAAAATTGAAAAAAGGTTGTGTATTACATTACTGGTAATTGATTAAATTACAGTTTATACAATTAGTAGAAATGCATGACTCACTCTTTAAGACTCACTCATTAAGACATTAATTTTCAAGGACTTTGCAGATCTTAAACAAAACAGACGGTTAGATAATGTATTATACTCTAAAAGATGCTTTTAGATTAAGGTGTACTTCTCCTTAAACTATTAAAGCCCTTGTATTGCCTAAAATATACCGCAATGTCCCTTAAGTCTGGATCCCAAATAATTTACAGTAGCATATAGATACATATGTTTGCTGAAGATATCTAGAGTCAATATAAAGTTTTTAAATATTTTCATTTAGATTTTTTGTTGTAATTTGTACTTAAGACTTCTAATGTTTCAAATATTTATTTACAATCCAATGTGACTTTATTACAGTGATTTGTTAATAGTCATACAATGTAAATGTCAATGTCAAATTTAGAAACAGTGACAAAAAAAGTACACATAATTAACCCAGCTCTAAAAGCAAATACACAGCAAAAGAAAATGATCCTACTGGCAGGACTACAATAAGTGCAAAGTACAAATGACCAAAAGTAATAAAGATCTGCTATAGATTTCTGTGGCAATTCATTCATTCTAAAGTCCTTCTCACAAAAAAAAGAAAATAACGTTTGGAAAGTTATGCCAACAATTCCCAAATAAGCGTACAATATAAAAGCTAGCCAGCCGAATAAAAATCACAAAAACAGATAAATTACATTTGTATAGATAAATAAAAAAAATACATCTTTACATATGTGGATCATACCAACTCAGCGATTCAGTTTTGTATCCCAGCAAAAATGGCAGAACCACTGCTTGTCTAACATTTTATATAACGTTGCTATGTGATGTGTACACTAATATAGGACACAGCATATGTTTAAAAGGGATTACTACGACTATACAAAGAACCAGAAAAGAACATGATGGTTTAGACAGAGATGCAGGATTACTTTGAATGTATTCTATATATGCACACATTATATGCATGTGTGCAAGTGTGTATACCATATATACATGCATACACACAATTAATTTCCATCATCATCATCTGTTCCCCACATCACTGCACCACAAAGCATACAAAGAAGGTGATGAAAAGGACCAGAATTGGGCTAACCAGGAGCCTCAANCCATATCCATGCAACCCAGTGCCCCGTCTATACTCGGTGACGCACAACTGTCTAATGACAGAGCTCTTGACTCGAACATCCACTTGATCCACTTCACTGATATTCTTTCCCTCGTTTGGTTTAATAACATACTCCGTCATGGACATGTTGAAGCAGTCGGTGACATATCGATCTTCTGTCACATATGCATCATCTTGGTACATTGGTCTGTAAACTCGGCTGGGCATCTGGTTTTGGTAGCTGTTGTAATAACGATAATCCATGTCATTGTCAAAGCGGTAGCGCATATTACTGACGGCATTTCCCAACATAAAGCCACCAACAGCTCCCACAGCCGCTGCACCAGCCACCATCTTCATGTTGGTCTTGCTCTTAGGGGGCTTCCACTGTTTGTTATAATTTGGATTATAATTGCTTCCACCAGGATTCCAACCTCCGCCAGTGTTGCTTGGATAGTTGGGATTCCAATTGCTTCCAGTGTTGCCAGGGTAACTAGGGTTTCGGTTGCTCCCAGAGTTCCAGCCGCCACCTTTGCTTTTTCCTCCTTTTTTAGAAGCTACCGTCAACACTAGAAAGAACGAGACCAACACCATGTAGGTCCAGAACCTCTTCGGCATCTTGACAAATCTGCAATCAGAAGAGTAGTATCAGTTAGCCTGCATGGTCTAGAAATTTACTTATCCGAAAATAGCAACTGTAGAAACAAATTCATACGCAAAAATATAGAACCAACAAATGGAGACTCTATAGAACCCTCTATTTGTGCACATGTTCTGGAGCAACAGTTTTCCACATCCAAAGTCATGGTGAACTAGAAAAAGTAATCTACCAACAAAAACTCTCCCCCAATGCATTCCACAGTGGCAACCTGTCAAGTCACATTTAGTAGCAAAGCTTATGAAGCCTTCATCCCACCGACTGAGACACTGCCCAGTGGACAACCAAGCCTCCCATGAGCATGCCTGTTTAATTTTACAATTATTCTCTATTTAGTACTAGGCTTCCCATGCCACTTAAGGTAAACATGAACATTATTCAATTCCTCATAACAGCAACACTGTTTTTATTACACCATTATCTTATAGTAAAGCATTTGCCCCTCAGTGGCTTCTACTGCTATGCACAAGATCCATACTTTTAAGTGTGGCGGGTGCATATGCGGAGAGCCACAAAAACATCCATTTTGCGAGAGACCTTAGTTTGAAGAGCATGAAAAGACACTCAGGAGGGAAATCATGGTTCACACTCACCCGTTATGCATTAAAACAAATGCACTGTGTGAATGAATCTAAAGAAGACGGTATACGTACACTGTAACCGGCTAAGATACAATGGAACCATTACTGAGACTCAGAGGTATCACAATTACTTACTGACTGACAAATAACGTCTAGAGAGAAGTTGTGATTGAGAGTCATCATAAGCAAGAGATTAAGGCATTCAGGGGGTAGTTTTTGAGCATTTAATCCTTAAGAGGTCTCTGTTGGGTTTCTCTAGGATAGAAAGGGGAGCTCTAGGTTATCAAGAGATTACAGATAAAGATATGCTTTCTCATTGCAAGGGTTCTCTTCTGACCAGCCATGGTTGATATGATTAAAGGAAATATATTTGAATGCGGTTCGCAGGTGCAACAGCCCTTATTTCGACAGGGCAGACAACAAAACCACAACACAGAAGTAGCCCTGAAAGAAGGCTACGCAACACTACACTACCCTAACCCCGACCCTCTGCGCAGCCTAATCCTCCATTCCCTGCAGCATAATCCTAACCCTTCATTTGCCACAAAATGTGCAGTCTATTTTTCGAAATGAAGCATACTGGCATGAGATGGATCTCTTTATAAAATATGGCATGATCTTGATACGTATTATCTGAAAAAGCATGAACTAACAGCTCGGACTTCAATTCCACTAGGACTCTAAATACAGGGTACCAGTATGGTAGTCTGTAAATTAATATTATAAAACGAAAGAGAATCCACCTCTAGCATTACAGGTGCTTTGAGGTGGTAAGGGACTCCTTAACCACTTTTTACCAATTAAAAAGGCCATATTAAAAATATCATCAAATTATTTTTATTAAACTAGCAGCAGGCTATCCACCATATAACAATATACCAAATACAATACATAATGCAAGTGCAAGATATGTGTAATAAAAACTATATTGCTGACGATCTCAGTATCAATCACATCTTGTTTTTTATACAGAGTCAAACGTCTGCAACAGTAGCTATAATCACCCTTGGCGACAATGAATTGCTAAATAAAAATGTAATATACAAACAGAACCTTCCCGCAGGAACCCTATGCTCACTGGATNCATAAACTTTCCCTATTTATTATCTAGTGACCGTGTGGCCAACTCTTCACCAATTCCTGGGCAGGTATGCTCAACCTTCCTGTGCTATAAGAGTCAATGTGTCCGCTGGTCGGTCCTGCAACTCTCACTGCCACAGCCGCATCCAGACAATGGTTAACTTATTCAGTGGGGGTTCCGGTACACCCCTCCTCCTCTGTTGATCGTCTGGATGTCCTTTTATAGAACACAAGGAATGGGTGAAGAGCCAGCCACGCAATCACTAGATAATAAATAGGGAAAGTTTATGTATCCAGTGAGCATAGGGTTCCTGCGGGAAGGTTCTGTTTGTATATTACATTTTTATTTTGCAATCCATTGTTGCCAATGGTGATTATAGACATTTGACTGTGTAGAAAAAACAGGATGTGCAAGCAATCTAGTTTTTATTACACATATCTTGCACTTGTACTTTGGATTGTATTTGGTATATTGTTATATGGTGGATAGCCTGCTGCTAGTTTAATAAAAAATGATTTGATGACATTTTCAATATGGCCTTTTTAATTGGTAAAGGATTGGTGTGTGGTTAAGGAGTCCCTTACCACCTCAAAGCACCTGTAATGCCAGAGGTGGATTCTCTTTTGTTTTATAATATGATATTGATATAATAAGGTTTGTGCGTGTCCTGATATCATGGACTGAACAATGACCATGCGTTGCTCTGTGGAAGGGTATCTTACAGAGAAGATCCAGAAAAGTTAAAAGCCCAGCACATACTGGACAATATAAATTCTTCTATGTGCCTATTAGACATTAATCCGTATGAACAGAATTAAGACACCTATGTGTGTTTTGTATAGCCATGCTGATGAGTTTTGTGGCATCTCTTGTGCCATGCCCAATCTATACCTATATATTCGTATAGGAGATATATATAGGAAGATAACCTGTTTTTGTATTCATATGCTCCTTATATTCTTGAAAAATAAAAAAACATTTATGCCTTACTTATACGTTATCTTAAGTAATGGTGTATTTCCATGCTCTGTGGTGCCCACTGTTAGAATGTGACATTCCAGTATGCTATGTGGCAGGACGCCTTTTATTCACAGATGACTCAAGGAAATTGTTAAACATTCTAAAAATGTCCTCCTCCCAAATGTTCTGCATGTCCTCTGATTCATTACATTGTCACTGCCTTTTCCACTGCTTCTCTTGTCAGACGTATTCATTCGACAACAAGCTCCCTCTTCATTGGAATTCTGGCAATGAAGCATTAGTGTGATATATATGAGCTAAACCCTCCAGCATTCTAACATTGCACACCAGACCGTTATCCAATCTTAGGCGATTATGAACTGGGCTGGAGAGGGGTGCTAGGTCTTGCCTAGGGTGCCCGGAGACCTAGCACCAGCCCTGACAACCAAAATGTTCTGGAGTTCACATCACAAGAACACTTTGCTCACTCGGGCATGTTACCGCTGTCTACCCTGGCGGCTCTCATATGTGCTTTAAATAAAACAATGGCTTTCCTTTAGAAACAAAAAGATTAGATTAACTAAAAGCAGGGTTGTTAACTTTTGGTTTCTCCCACCCAAGGCCACCCCCTTCTGTGGGTGGGCAGGGATTGACATCCAGTCCGGTCTACCATAGTTATCACCTGAGCCAAGGAAGCAGACATTCCCTAGTATGTAAAAGGAAACAGTGCTAGAATCTGATTGGTTGCTATAGGCAACATCTCCACAGTTTAGTAAATATATGCATTTAGATTTTAGAATGGCTGTACTCCATGGAGTGTATAGTAACTTTCCAAAATGAATATCATGGAGATTGTGACAGCAATTTCAAGTCTCTGTACATAAGGGATGTGCCATATGCATATCTCAATGTGTGATATTTACAGTCACCTCATAGTACTGAGGACAGTTTAGTGTTGCACTGTATTTCAGGTGCCCAGCGAAGACACCTGGAAAGTAAGTACATTTTTTTTTTCTATTTTTTAACAGGTTTTTTTCTTATTTTTTTTTAGGTAAACATACGAACATCGATGATCAATCCGATCAACTATGTCGCTTGTTTGCGTTTTTAAATGTTTTATCACTGTTTGTTTTTTTTTTAAATGTGGCCATACACAGGCAGATTTTTTCGCAAAATCTACGAATATCGTGAATGGCCATCTAGTTGCAGCAAAGTTTTAAATATAAAAAATAAGTTAAAGCAATATAAACTTTTGTAACATAACAGCCTCTTACTGAGAATTCTTATTAGTTTCTCGGATGTGACCGGTTATCTGTTTCTATTATTGTTTTCGTCATTTCTTTTCTTCATCTAGTTATTTTAAAATGTTCTGTATTAACAGCAGCACTTCTCTTCTATCTTACAATACAGCCTTCTATGCCTTTCCATCCTGGTACTGGCTGTATTGTAACTGGTAGCCACTGGATAAATGCTGATGTACTAAAAACCACAAATCTGGCAACATCTCAGAATCTCCCATTTGTGTCCAATGAATGCTTAGATCACTTAAATAGTGACTGATTAATGAACAGTGGCCATGACTCAGTACAAAAGCTCATAACAGAATGGAATTAGCAGAGCCTCAGCGTCTGTTTATTATTACACACGTCTCATGAAGGACTTGCTATAGAGATGCGCATATTATGTAAGTACTGCATGTTAGCCAAGGTTTCCAACTTTTAAAAATGAATATCAGGGAGATTGCGGCAGTGCTAGCAAGTCTCTGGACAAAAAGGGTGTGACCTATGCAAACAAAGGGGTGTGTCCTGTAAATAGCTCCACCCATAAGCATGTTTAGCGCTGCCAGGTAAATAAAAATGGCTGTATCAGTATTTATTGATTGTCATATTATCAGTAAACTAACACTTTTAATACTGTATTTATTGTGAATTTATTGTGAAATTTCTAAATACTTTTGAACTGACTTTGAGCATCAGGGAGATTATCCAGCACTTCAGGGAGTCAGGGAGTTCACCCATTCTTCAGGGAGTCTCCCTGATATTCAGGGAGAGTTGGAAACCATGATGTTAGCATACCTCCCAAGTGATGGATTAGGTAGAATGCTTCACAGAATGGTTGGATCTCATAAGACATACTAGCGAGCAGGGTCCTAGTCGGATCTGCTGTTGGTGTATGTTGGCAGACCCTCCAACATGACCCATTCTATTAGGTACAAAATACTCTTTTCTGGAACTTCCAGCAATCAGTTACTATGGTAACCACCATTGTTACATTACTCAGACATCAGTTAGTTCGTTATAACCAGGTGAGTGACAGCTGAAAGCCCAGGAG
>JABWIB010000967.1:9339-22475 GCA_016617825.1 Platyplectrum ornatum
TCTCTCTCCGTCTCTCTCACTCTCTCTCCGTCTCTCTTACTCTCTTTCGCTCCCCTCTTCCTCTCTCAGCGGCGGCTATTTCCTTTGTAACCTTCAGTCAGCGAGTTATGAATCTGACAGTGATAATATAACACAAAGAGAAGTGTTCACAGTGTAAATTGTTTGAAATAAATGGGTTATAAAATGTTCCTGAATGAATAATGATGGAGGCTTATCTGTACAGCAACCTCACAGAGCTTCAAATATCAAGTGGACACCGCACAACCTGATTAAATGATGCACCACGTGTGTCCTACAGACAGGAGACCGTCCATGNTTAGCACAATAGATAAACCCCTTACCACTGATGACCATCATTCAAGTCTTGCTTTGTAGCACAAGAAAAGAAGACACAAACTGGAGTGACTGCCCCATTCATATATATGCCAGGCAGGGCTGCCACAAGGATCACCCGGGCCCGGGACTCACAAAGTCCCGGGAGGCTGGGCCCCCCACATGACAGGAGTGGCCCAGCGCACTGTACTGGCGTGCCGGCCGCTGCCTGCAGCCTTTCCTGAACTCAGTGAGCTGGCACGCCAGTACAGAGGGCTGGGCCACTGCCGGGGGTTGGGGGGGCCGGGGCGGCGGGCCCGGGGACTGTAGGACTGGCGGACTGGCTGTCCCCCCTGATGGTGGCCCATCAGTCATAGAAGACTTAATATAAAGTTATGGAGAGTTATTATCTTACATTAATTAAAGCTGTGCTACCTGATAGCCAGGAGCCACATCCTAAACTTCTCTTAAATGTCTGCAGAAGAACTTATGGGAAGACTGCAGGGACACTGTAAAAAAGTAAAAAAGAAAAAAAAAACTACTCACTTACTCACCTTTCAGATGAGCCGCGGGATTCCTGCTGCCAGCGATGTTCCGTGGGTCCCGGCGTATGCACAGTAAACCAATACTGGGACTTACAGCACTGATATACTGCGCATGCGCCGGGACCCAAAAAAACATTGATGGAAGCAGGAATCCTGCAGCTCCTCGAGGGACAGATAAGTGTATGTTAATGCTGGGGGTGTTGTCAGGCTGTTATCAGGCCCCCAGCGATATTTTTAGTAAATGGAGCCCTATATGGAATAACACAGGAGCATAAGTAGACACATGTGGGCCCCACAGATGGAGTTTTACAAGAGTCCATTNGTACCACTAGATACTACAAAATGGAACAAGCTCTCAGTTTCATTTTACACACTGGAGAATGTGAGATTGAATCTGATTGGTTGTTATGGCCAACATNCCCACTCTCCCTGCAATCTCCCTGCTTAGTAAATATAGGCCTTAATCTGATTCAATTTTAAATATAAATATTGTAAATATTTTGAGTATATATAAGAATTTTTTAATTTTGTTGGTTGCTATGGGCAGCAATTTCTAGTTAAAAGTCTCATTATTCATTCTCCCTGACTTTTTCTATATACTGTATTTGGTGAGGCTATCCGGAATAAAGGAAGATAATACAGAATTACACTGAGGTGAAGCACCAATGCTTATTTACTAAACTGGGGGACAGAAAAGTGATTTGGTTACCCATAGCAACCAGTCAGATTTGAACGGACATACCCCAGATTGTAAAATGAAACTGAGAGCTAGAAACTAATTGGTTGCTATGAGCAACTTCCCCACTACTACGATTACTATGGTTTAGTAAATATTGGCCATTGAGTTATATGAGCAACGTTATTATAGCAGTTAGATTACTATCAGATTGGTCATTACATTTCATATCACAGTCACCAGACTACTGTGTTCCCATCAGCCACTATGCTCAGTTTCACATGCAGCCTGTTCTTACAGACAGACAGCATGGTGCGTGTGGGCGAAACTCTTCCACATTAGATTACAGTGCAGGTTAGGAAATACTTTAGTGAACTTCTTCAGTCATCGCCATGGCAACAAACAACCGTGATTTGTACATGATCATGTCAAAGTTGACAACGTATTAAAGTAATCTCTAGGGACACTTTGCTGCTGAGCCGTGCATCAAAGCACATTGAGTTCAGTACTTCAACGATAGGAGTGAGTGCACGGCAATGATGAGGAGCGAACATGTTTCTATTGTGATTTCCTTTTTTTTTTTGCATAAGCAGCAAATGGCAAAGGACTCACATATAGTCAGTCAGACACCTTAACAAAATAGCTGACACGGGCCTGGATGGATTTGTCCTAGAGGGCATACACATGTGACACTTTATAATGTTTCTATAATACCGCCATGTCATGGTATAAATGGCTGGCTCCACCACATGTAGATTTCATGAAATGTGTCAAAACGCTGCACTAATGTGTAACACAGGTTGTCCTGCCATTGACAATGGTTATCGTATTGATACGCCACCTAGTTACTGTTGGATCTGCAACTTTTCAGAGTTACTGACTGCATGGCGCAAAAGCATATTAGCACACTTATAAATCCAGCGCCATGGTGGTATATTACAGATGTCATATAGATATAAAGATAAAGAGAGAGAGAGAGATATGACACAATAACTTACAATATCAGAAGGAAAAATACCACTTATCCCTCTTATCCCCTTACCTTGCTCGACTGAACTAGCATGACCACCTGTCATGTGGTGGTTAAGTTTTGTCAAATCCTTCATTTGCAAACCAAAATGCACTAAGACTGCATCTTAGAATGATTTTATACCTAAAACTAAATATATATTAACCAAAAAAAAAATAAATAAAATGTATATATATATATATATATATATATATATATATATATATATATATTTATTTATTTTTGCGTAGTAGAATTATAATTATTACGTAGGTAAGGAATTTTCCCTTGAATGAAAAATAGCCACTAAACACTACCTTAAGTTAAACACAGGTATAGCTCTGCAGGAAAAAATCTGTACAGGAAATCTACAAAACGGCATGTACTATACAATGTATCAGATAATATATATATATATGAAAATGTGTAAGTGCAATGAGCGTAATGCGGAGGATCTTGACCAGGTTTTACAGCAGCTGTTTACAGAATTCAAGTAAAATGAACCTATTTGGTGCCTACGAAAAGGTTTAGTGTATCTGGAGTTAATAAGTAAAGATTATGTCTAATAAAAATGTGCAGATTTATTTGATAATACAGGAACATGAGATCTTAGAAAGTACAGCTCTCTTTTAATGCCAAGTAATATAACCTGATATGGTGAAATAATTGTCTTTGATTAATGAGGCTAAATATAAAGACACCTTCAAACACAATAAACCTCCGTTATAATCTGGAAGGTTATTGCACTGTTTCAGATTCTTTGTCTACTGTTATTATATTTCAGATCATTTATTAATTATACACTTATTTTTTAGCAGTGTGAGATTTACACTCCGTAATACGATACATGCAGAGCACCAATTACTTTTATTACACACCATGAACAGAATTTAGTGGAAGCTACATATAGTGTTACAGAAACCTTATAGTCTCTGCTCTGTGTAACTTGCCCTGGTGACCTCCTGTTCCTAGAGGACTCCTACAGACCCAACTAGGACTGGGCTTATCTTGTAGTGACTCACCCGCACACTCGCACTGAGCTCATTCATTATGCTCGTGTCAGTAGATACAGTACAGGTCTGACTGATAACGACCAAATCCAAACCTCTGGCACGCCTCCCTCTCTCCACAGCTCCACGTAAATCAGGTGGAACTTCTAGAGCACGGAATTTGTTCCATATGCTAGTAATTCCGCCCGCTAACATTTGGAGCGTGCATGCACACTGACAGAGAATTTGTCCAATATCCGTACTAAGTGTGGGCATCAGCCAGAGAGTTGGATCCTGTCCTAGATCTCTAGATACCGGATCTAAAGATTTGTCTAACACTTGACTTACTCAAGCTTTGGAAGGTGCTTTCTGGTACTGCCCATGTTGCAGCAGATGTTATGCAATGTATCGCCGTACTCAATTCTGTATGCTAGAAGATCCCACCAGGGCAGGGTAATAAAGACTTATGGGTATGGAAGGTAATAAAGACTTATGGGTATGGAAGGTAATAAAGACGTCTGTGCTGATAAGTGGTACTAGATAGATTTCATGATGAAGGTCCCGATGAATATGTCTATTTATGCATAAACTATTTAGTGGATGTGCTGTGATATGTTTATCGTATTTACCATCTGTTCTTCTGACTTTGTTACATTGTTTGAACAGTAAAATTTGGGAGTTGAAAAGATTTGATACTGATGTACTGCGACAAAATAATATATGATCATTACAGAGTGCTCAGTAACACAATACTGTTCCAGACAGAATTTTATTATTTGATTGGGTGTAAAAGTTAGGGTGTGCACCCTGTGACTAGGGCCCTCCCTTATCACCATGATATCATTAGTGGACCCTTTTGACAATGGAGGCCTGGGGCTGTAGTCCCATTAACCTCATTGGTAATCCAGCCCTGACAGTCCTTGATGTCTTCAGTATTGAGGACTTCGTCGATAATGCTACATTTCCAGGAGACTTCCAAATTTTGGGAATTTTTCACGCAGTCCCAATGTTGGTAAGGATGGGCAGTACTTGAAGAACTTTATCCACACTGCAGAAAACACAGCATTTTCTTAATTTGGGTACTGAGTGCAAAATATATTTATGTTCCTTACGTAACTATTACCCCATTCACATTGCTGACATGGCAAGATCCCTGGTTTCAAAATTCAGGATATTGCCGTGTCACTCACCATCTGATGCCTGATGACCTTGTTCTCATTGCTCCACAGATCCGTGAATTTTCTGTTNTAAGTATAAATCTTTTATTTTTTTTAATCCCCAGAAATACCCAGGTCGGCCCTTTCACACTACCGGCGACCCAGGTCGGACTCGGGAATAGCCCTGCTTTACTCCCAGATAGAAATAGAGAGATGGACTGTTCACACTGTTTTTTTTTTTTTTAAAATCTTATAAACAAAGGGTTAATTGTCATAAAAGGTATGCCTTAAAATTAAATAACATTATACAAATAAGAGTATAAACAACATCACACATGCAAAGCACAGCACACCATTAGCAGAATTCCTGCTACTAGTATACATGTAAATGTACCTTGCGTGAAAACATACCATTAGCATAAATTGATGAGAAACAATTACCTCTCTGCCATTGCAGCGCACTTATTATCCTGTGTCTTGTCGCAGGCATTTATTAAACAGGTCACACTATGTCAGACGGGGTATTATCAAACACATTACACCTACAGAGGCCATACATCATCAGCTCAGTTTCATCTGAGACAACGCATTGTGCACTGAGCTTAGATTACCTGTCTTGTGNGTTTCCAGTGCTGCACGCCGGTATTAAACGGTGGGCTTTTCTTCTAAATAAAATAATTTATTTGTCGGGTCCCCTGGGATGATGCGTTATTGATTTTTGTACTTTTCTCCATGTAACGCAGCAGGACGAGATGACAAGCTTATGAGAAACACTGCAGCATTTGTGAGCTGATTAAAATCCATTCATAACGACCACGATGCAAAATCAATGGTGCAGCCACGCTCTCTACTGTAATATGTCAAAAACTATTTAACAATGCATTGAAATAGTGATTTGCATGATACCAGTCCTTAACAGCACTCTGCTTAAAGATCCATTTATGATCGCCATATGGTAACTATACATGGCATAAGCAAAGCTCATAGGAAGACTGTGCTGATCAGGGCCGCCGCCACGATTACCAAGGCCTCACAAACTCCCGGGCCCCCTCACAACATCTAAGTGCCAGTGCAGGAGGCCGTCTGGCCTATTTAAACTCACTTAGACACCAATAATGGCTTCTGAGTGAGTTCAGGCATGCTACCGACAGGGTCCTGCACACCAGTACGGGGGTCCTTCACACCAGTACAGGGATGGGGGGAATTGCCGGGCCCGGGACAGTAGGCCATTCTGTGTACAGATGGCTCCTGCTGTGAGTATGGATGGAGCAGTAGTATTCAATGTATTGAAATAACTTTACCCTGCATTGCATAAAAGACCTGCAGTGTAAATATGTATGTGGACACTTTATCTGGGTCTGTAGAGCTTTACAATACAAGAAAATCAGGTTACATACTGAATTTAAGAGGGGTTCAGAATTCAGTTTGCTCCTTGCCTGTAGGGAGAATAATTTGCTTTTACTTATTAAATATTGCACATAGATACTAACCAGCTTTACGTTTTAGCTGTAATTTAGACTTGAGCAAAGAATAACCTAATTTTTATTCTAGACTTAATGATCTGGGAAATAAAAACCCACATTTATTCTCTAAAGGCTCATACTATCACCTTGTTAACGTCTATTAGAATTTAATTGATACAATCTAATCCTTAGGCGATAGATTCAGAGGGACATGCTGGCACAGGTCTGCACGTTTTAGGAGCTCCGACTGTCAGTTTTGCAATTTTTACAGCACAGGCCAACCCAAACCAATGGACTAACACTGATGTCGTATTTAGAGATCAGACACAATGGCAGTCAGGAGAGAATATCAGATTCCTGCTGGCTCCAGCTTTCTGTACCAGCAGCTTGAACAGAGTCTGAATCCAAGAACCCTTCCATTGGTCTGTCATCAATGAATATTTGGACAGGTTGGAGGTCTGGAATGCATAGCACACCTTTACATTTTGAGTATCAAACTCTTCCTTTTGCATGCACCCACCCAGTCATCAAAAACCTTTTGGAGAACCGTATTTCTATGTCTATATTTTCCAGATGATCGATAATGTTTTGTTTTCTTATGTTTTTCACAATGCGTGATGAAGCCAATAAAAGTTTGTTGAAAAAAAAAAACCTGGTTGAGCAATTAGCATTTTAAAAACCTAAAACACAACTAATCCAAATTTAACTGAAGGTAAGTTTAAAATGTGAAAATGGAGTTACGAGTTTAAAGGGGAAGTTTCCTAGCTCAACTCTAATTTACAAATGAAGAGTTCTTTGTGCATATGCAAAAGAATTATAATGTGATTGCCCTCCTCACATAGCAACATAGTTTTGCTCAGGTCTACTACACTTGTACCCAGTAGTCAAAGTGGAAATTTAGAAGTGGGGGTATGGACATTCAGAAGTGACAGTATGAAAAAAATGAATATAATGGAAGTCAATGGAGATTTGTAGTATTTCAATTACAGCAGTGAGAGAAGTGCCGGTATGGCATACCCCCGTATACCCCCCACTTTGAGCCCTGCTTGTACCTAATTTGCCCTAAAAAAAAAGGTTCAACTCTGGATTAGTCCCCTAGTAATTGCAAAATGCCCACTAATTGTAAATGTAAATCCAGTTCATAAAGTTTTAATGACAGGTTTACAGAAACTGGGACAATTAAGCCCCACCCCTAGCGTCACCCTTACTAGACTTAACTATGGCTCCGCCCACACTCTTCTTCGGTTTCGTCTTTTTTTTTCTTATTGACTACGTTATTAAAAAAATTAATAAAAAAAAAGTTCTAGGCAGATGGGGGTCCAAAATTGAGACTCGATAAAATAAAATGTATTTAAACAAGCATCATTATTTAAGCATCATTAAGGTATGATATCTTCTGCTCGCAAGGCGTGACACCATCAGCTGTTAGGTGACTTTTAATGTAAATAAAAAACACAGCATAACTTTGTTCCCTGAAGCTGTGTTCAGTATTGTTGTCAGTTCCTTATTTTCTTTGTGAATTCCATATGACCACGTCCCTTCTGTTTCGTTTAGTGCTGTTACCTAGAACCATCATCAGCAGATTGTAGAATTGGATTGCACCCAAATATTACCAATTTACATAATCCGCAGAATGTAATTGAGTGGAAAATGAATTTGGGCATGTTTTATGTGGGTTGTACCCAATATTGTGGATCGCAAAATGATCACTTCAAAGAGGAAACAGTGTCAGTCAGTTGTCATGTACGAAAGCAGTATGCTAAGGGCAGTAAACGCACTACAACGTGGTGTGAAAAGTTTTATTCTAAGCGACAGATCAAATCCTAGAACTAACACTATAGACAGTCTGATAACAGTTGAGACAGACAGAAATAAAATAAATTTCACACTTTATCCAGGTGTCAAATGCGTTATGAAGATCTTGCATTGAAAAAGAGTAGATCACACAATAAGTAATACAAGCATCATGGATGTAACTGCACTGCGGGGTATGCAATGAGTGTGTATCTGCACTGGGGTCCAGATCATGTAAACTGTAAGATTGACAGTGTCTATTATTGTTACAGTTATTATTATTATTATTTTCATCATTAGTTGTAGTAGTAGTAGTAGTAGTAGTAGTATTGATAATAACACCTATTTATTAGGTGCCACAAAATGTGCGCAGGGCCGTACAATGGGGAAGAGAGACTGGATGGGGTAGAGAGGCCCTACCCGCAAACTTTCATTCTATTGGGGATTTGATACATAGGGGCAATTACACATACACATAGACTAAGAACAATTTAGTTGGCTGCCAATGAACCTACCAGCATGTTTTTGGGGTGTGGGAGGAAACCGGAGTACCCGGAGGAAACCCACGCATACACGGGGAGAACATAAAAACTCCCTATCTGAGATTTATACTTACAACTTTAATGATGTGAGGCATCAGTGCTACGCACTGGGCCATCCTTGCTTTAAACACTGCCTGTCATTCCATGTAGACAGCGATGAGCGATGTTCACAAATAGATTGCCAGAAGCTATGTATTAATAAACAGTAGTAAAATAAATGTGTGATTTTGCCACTATGGGGCAGGGTTTCAGGCATGATTTGCATAATCACACCTACCGCCTCAGCTGCCCTGATCAAGGCCGATGCTACCATTAGGAAATCTTAGGTGATTGGCTATAGCACGGGGCCCTGGGGGCGGCAAAAGCTCCCCCCCTTGCTGCCTCCATGTACATCTATGATATAATCCAGCATGTAAATAATTAACCAGCCTGGGAGGGCGTCTGTCGCTCCTCTATGACAGTGCGACGCTCCCGCAGAACCAGACCGGGAAAGGGTATAGAAGGTTGGGAGGGGGGCTGTGATAGGTCTCACCTATCGTTCCCAGAGACCTAACCCTGATGTATTCCAGTCTATATGAAAGGGTTCATGCTCATGCAGATTGTAGAAAAGCACCAATACAGATACATTAAAGTTTGACAAAAATCACCAACAGTAACCTTGGCACTTTACGGCTGTCGGTAACCGCAATCACAAGTAACACTTCTGCAGAAACTGTTTAAATTACAGCGTGACTTTGTATCCTATCCACATACCAACAGCAATCTAGCTTTTCATTTAAGTGTCAAAGATGTCTGGAGAATTCATTTTGAAATAAACAGTCTATTAAGGTGCTATTATTGCAATCAATGCTGTCGGGCATTTACCACGCAGAGCTTGTACATGTCTTTAGTTCAATAATAGATAAATACTTGGACATTGGATTAAGAGACTGAGCAGGAGAGTAGGAAGGGACGAGTGGCAGTGTTACAGAATTGTTGTGTGACTGTGTGATACAGACAGAATTCGTTCGGTAAAATACTATTATTGTATATTTCCATTTGCATGACTGTAGAGAAGACAATGCAAGCGGCTTTTGTCACCTACAAAGAGATATTTCTGTGCGCGTAGCCTTTTCTTTTATTACCCCTGTACATTTTTTATCGTGTTAGTCTCCAATATTACGTGCTAATGTTTGATAATTTAATTTATTTGCTCCTGTCAGGGATAATTCTGCAGTACAACTAGAAATAGCAGATGTTGCTTTTCCCTAAGCTTTTTGTTGCAATGTCTCATGTTTTATACATAATCTGAAGAAAGAATAATTCAATTAAAGGCAGAGACATTGCATTAGCTCTCAGTTATTCCTCCTGCAATGTTCATTCAGGCAAAAGGACGCACAATATTTTTAGCAATTAATTTGCAGAGCACAGGAATCATGATAAGAGAAGGGCGAATGCTTTTGTCTGAAGATATTAGTTGTCTTGCGGCATGTCGCCATTCGCCCTGTAATCAGTTACCAATTCTACTTTGTAATTCTACCACCAGAGGGATGGGCACAGTATGGATGCACTGTCCAAACATCTAGGCCTAAATTTAATAAGTGGTGATATTGAGGGAGATTGAAAAGTGGGGATGTTGCCCATAGCAACCAATCAGATTTGAGATCACATTCTCCAGTGTATAAAATGAAACTAAGAGCTTGAATCTGATTGGTTGCTATGGGCAACATCCCCACTTTTCAATTTCACTGCAATCTAACCACTTAGTAAATATATCCCCTAGTGTATACTCAATTTTAATGAGAAAGGATTGGAAATCTTGAGGTAGAGGTCACTGACGAAATTCGTGGGAGAATAGTGAGTGGTCTCAAATACAAGACTGGATCCAATAACCAGAGTTCCTAACTGAGCTCCAGCAAAAGTTTGAATTCAGACCAATGTTGATGGTAGGTCTCTTCATAGAAGGTAGCGCCCTGTAAATAGAACTGTATTGATTAATGTAAGCACCTCTGCCTGAGTGAGATACATGGAGATAAAGGATGGGCTCCAGGCATCTATCCCCTAGTTGGTTCTAGCCTACATTGCAGAGGGGAGACCTCAACCCTCCCTTTCATTGCCTTCTGATCCCTAAACCCTTACTTCACTTTTCCATGCTCACATTAAAGCAAACAGAAATCAGGACTTTTGTGGCTGCAAGAACTAACATGGGGTACATCAACTGTGGTGCACAGGGCATTTAAGATCAAGATCTTGGTTTGTTGATGCCGACACTGACATAGCAACAATTATTGGAGTTATTGTAGTTTTGACCAAGCATTGACCAAGAGTCAACAATTTACTTTCAACATTTCCATCTTCTAGTTATCAAGACGTCATTTGTCACTTTAAACCACTCAGGTAGAGCGAGATTCAATAACCAAGTACCCAACTTATCACAGAGGCGCCACTGTGTCCCTTGTGTTCGGGAATTCATGGTAAAAGCATTTAAGGAATGTTATCAGGTTTCCCCCATCCTTATTGATCCTGACAGANTGATTATTTTACAACTGCCAACAAAGCTGGGATACACATCTGTATTTTCTGTGCATGGGTAAATATCCTCTGTCTTCATGTTTATCTGTTTATTAACATAAACTATATTTAGTTGTTACTTTTCGGTTGAGTTTGGTCGTGTATGGACAGCACTGACAACTTGTAATGTAAAGAGGGCAAAGATCATTTTTCACCAATGTATTACTTTGTGTTATTCTTTTACACATTTGATTCAATCACTGCTCAAAATTTAGGATACAATACGCACTCCACAACTTACTTTTTATGCGTGTCGCCCATTAGTCTATTACAACAAAATATACTTTAAGCAAAATGCATCAACACAAAATGTCTTTTAGCTTATTCATCCGATGCTCAACATGTTCCCAATAATATCCGTCCGGCATGTCCAGCGGAATTAATTCCGACTTTGGTGCCCGTGTCTCTTCCACTTTGGAAAAGTGACATCGAAATAATTTGAAAATGTATATTTAGCTGGTCAAATGAAATTATTGAATGGAGCCGAGGCAGAGGAGTGCATTAAGGTATTCAATTATGCAAATGGAAGGATTGCAACCCAAACAGGAATTGCAATTAGAGAAGTTGAGGATGATTATTGGGCAGCATTACATGTGTCAACACCACGTAGTCTGAACTAAAAGCATTAACCTTTCCGAATGCCTCTGCGCGGACGGGGAAGGGGTTAAGTGCAGCAGACAAAACCGAAGAGCTGCAGTACAGTTTTCATATACGAGGATGTAGAATAAAAGCATCAATTCCAACAAAAATGGACTGTCATTTGGCGAATCTCTATGTCGCATTGCATTATTTTCTCCATAGTTTTCGAAATGCATCAAATTTATCAACTTCAAACAGTCTCAATCTGACAATGTAAATAGCATCTCTTTGTTCTATAGAAAGGGAAATATAAATTACCCCTTCTGTGCTCTACATGGCATTGGTCATATCATACTAATAACATCAACAACAGAAGTAGCATACTCAAACTTCTCCGGACATGTTAATGTAACCTTTAATGCCTGTGCCATTGAATTATGATTGCTGTCCGTGAGCAACATTTTATTGTCTCTGAAAAGTTCATGTGAAGGTTAGTCTCTGATATTGTGCTTGGGACTATGAACATGAACACAGGGCTGATCCAGACATTAAGAAACCACATAAAGAACTGCATATTGATAAAAATAGTATGTAAAATCTGCAATGACTATGACAGTGCTCTGAGATAGGAATGGAGCTGAAACGCGTTAGTGGAGTCTTGTTATTTGGACGATCTACCTTGGTCTGGGTGGCTGGGGAAACTCTCCTAGTGCTTGGTACGAGTGTTCCACAGTTAGCACTGTGCACAGTCATAATTATTGCTGATTTTACATTTATTTATTTAGCTATTCATATGAATGTGCAATTTTTGACGTGTTTTCTAACATAATTTTATAAAAATGTAATAAAAAAATGTTTTCATATATTACTAGTAAATTGTATTTTTTAGTAATAGTAAATTGTAAATAGGGGAAATAGTAAATTTCCCTTACCATTAAAATTATTCTCTTTGTTACTTTGTTCTATTTAAGGCGACCATTTATCCCCTTGTTTCAGTGTTTTTTTTTAGGGTGCAGTACACATATGACTAGCGGCCAATAGCAAATCCCAGCTACTGTATATACTTGAGTATAAGCCTAGTTATTCAGCAAATTTTTTTTGTGCTGAAAGTAACCCCCTCGGCTTATACTTGAGTCATTGTCCTGTATGATATCAATGAGTTATCCCAGTTTTTTTTAGGTGAAATTGGGCGCATCGGCTTATATTCAGGTCGCTTATACTCGAGTATATGCGGTATTTCTTATTTTATGAGTAAAAACTCACAAACTCAATTCAACCTCTACTGTAAATTAGAGATGAGCGGGTTCGGATTCTTGGAATCCGACCCACCCGAATTTTGGGGATCCGAGTGCCAAGCCGAGCGGCTCGGCACTCTCCCGCCCGTTCGCGAGCGTCGCTGACGTCGAACGTCAGCGCCGCCGCGTCGGTTTTATGACGTCGGATCTTCCGGCGCCATTTTTTTTTTCTCCTTCCGGACGTCGCTGAGGACGTCGCTGAGGACGTCGCTGAGGACGTCGCAT
>JABWIB010000967.1:32240-48769 GCA_016617825.1 Platyplectrum ornatum
CAGTGGTTCCCAAACTGTGTGCCGTGGCTCCCTGGGGTGCCGCGACGCTCTCATTGGGGTGCCGCGGAATGTTCTTTCCGACGTGGTGCCACGTTGCTAGTGTTACTTAGAAGCACAATTTTACATCCTGTTTAAGAGCTACACAAGATTTAATGTCAACCTGAAGTATTTCTGTCTTTACCTAAACAGTTATTACACTTTTTTGACTCAAAAATTAAAAAAAATGGAAATTATTTTGTTATAGGGGGTGCCTCAAAAAAGTTTTGGAGACCCTAAGGGTGCCTCGACAGAGAAAGTTTGGGAACCACTGAGCTACGCCCTGGGCTAGAGCCAGCCCTTACTGTACTATTACGATCCCTCCCTCCTGCCCCTGTGAAGGTATTAGAATGTGCATGTCTCATATTCATAGGTCTATATTCATACCTCCCAACTCTCCCAATTTCAGTGGAACAGTTGCGTTTTTGGATGACTGTCCGGCTGTATTTATTTAGCTGTGAATGGGCAAAAGGAGAGGGGCCTGGGTGGAACGTGGGAGGGGCTTGGATCTAGTAAATGTTGGGAGGTATGTATATTTACTAAACTGTGGAAAATGAAAAGTGCAGCTGTTGCCCATGGTAACCAAATTCTAGCTTTCAGTTTCATTTTACATGCTAGAGAATGTCAGCTCATATCTGTTTGCTATGGGCAACATCACCGCTTCTCCATTCCCATAGTTCAGTAAATATTGTGACATTGTAAGTAGTATGTGACATTGTAAATCCCTTAGTTAGAAGTCTGCATCCAACCAATTGTTGTAGACAGATGTTGGTATATCCCAAGGTAATTGTCAACTTGGAATCTAGGGCCAAATAATTTGTATAATGCGTATTTGTGTTCACTTCTTAGTGCAGACAGTATTCGAAACCCTGTTTCAGGTCCTGAAAACATTTTCTTGAAAATAATGGATCGTCTGATTTGAAAGTTATAGGAAAGTCAGATACCTGCAATAAAAGCTCAGCATAAATTTCTCCACAGCTTCCAATGATATTATTTTCTGGTAATGAGGGCATTGAGGTTAGTATCTGATAGGACTGAGCTTTAATTCCATGGACAATCTATGCAGATAGATTTATATGCCACGTTCCTCTCCATGGAGTTCCGATTAAGAAGCTGATAAAATATTACATCAATAACTACCTATATTAAAATATTGCTTGCATAAAGGTATGAATATATTGGAAGTCCTGTGACTTAAAAAAATGAAATTATTCACGACTACTGTGATTAAAATATCTCAGAGACCCAAAGCACATTAACTGCAGATTTTTCATTAAATTGAACATTATTACTCTTGATTAAAAATATGACTTCACTAATAAATGCTATAACAGCTTTATTTAAAAATTCACCAGCTTCTCAATTTGGTTTGCAAATTATTGGACTTTTTCTTGTCTCCGCTTTGAATAGACGACATGTTTACAAACTTTAGGCTGGGTCTGGACTGATATTCTGCAGTGCTCATAGCGCTAAGAAAAGTTGCGGCAGGGTATTGCCGCTTCGTCCAACAGTCCATGAGTGGACTGTGGAGGTGAGGTTGGAGAAGTATGGAGCAGTGGAGTTGGGAATGAGGAACTTAGGGGTATATTTACTAAGCGGTGAGATTGCAGTGAGATTGAAAAGTGGGGATGTTGCCCATCGCATCCAATCAGATTTGAGTTCACATTCTCCAGTGTGTAAAATGAAACTGAGAGCTTAAATCTGATTGGTTGCTATGGGCAACATCCCAACTTTCCAATCTCACTGCAATCTCACTGCTTAGTAAATATACCCCATAAAGTCCATTCTGTAGAGGAGGGGAAGCAGGTGCAGTACTTGATAGAGAAGGAATGTAGAGGTAGACCAAATAGAGCGGAAATCTTGTAGTGGCATTGAGGATAGATTGTGGAGAAGCAAAATAGGGTAGACATGAGGACGTTATAATAGTCAATGTGTGTAAATGTCCAGCAAGAGTATAAGTTTGCTACTAAAGTTAGTGAATAGAAAGGATCCAATTGTCCTTGGTCTTTTGTGGCATCCCCTGTCCCCACAGGTCTGGAGTCATAGACGACCCCTAAGTATTCCTATTGGTAGCACCAATTCTGGATATATCAGAATTTTGAGAAAGATCTAATGTGGGCTAGAAAATGAAGTAGAAGTCCTGGATGACCCCTAGGCAGTGAGCTTTGGGAACAAAGGTGATGACTGTGATTCAAATGGTGATGGAGACAGGAGAAGAGTCCAGCAGTACTAGGGTTAATGTGTATATTAAACACACAGACTATATGTAATGTCATTTTAATGTAATGTGTTTGAATGTGCACACAATATGACGACCTGACCATAATGCCATCTTGAACTTAGATATGCTCTGCGGCTGGTTCCATAAGCTTTTATTACATTTGCATTCATATCTGGGTGAATGAGCCGGCCATTACTTTGCATTCAAGGAGATGGAGAAGGGCCCACAGATACCCACCATAGCTCTTCAGAAGCAGATATGAACAGTATCCTACAACTAATACTTGCTGTTTGGGAATTTTATCATGCTGTTTCTCAGCGGGCCATTGTGTTGGGACTTCTCTATGCATTGGCCCGCTATAAAGCATAACTAAGGTCTTTGGCGCTCTACCTATGGGTGATTTCACATAGGGGGTGGATCACCATGGCCGTGTCCTGGACCCGTCAGTTTCTGTGTACATTGACTACTTCCTGTTATATCTCCTCCACCACATCTCTCCAGTAAACATCTTTTGGAACGCACTATGCTAAATCCCAAAGACATGGAGTACACCATTGGACCTTCATTTAGGTCTGTATCAGCCACTAACTGTATATAGAGATAAAACTAGTAAGAGAATGTAACACACAATTTACTTTTGTTTCTGATTGATTCTACTGCAGCCATATCCAGTTGTTTTGCCATATTTCTTAATAGAGTCCAAATCCAGCAATATAGAACAATAGGAGAAGTTCATTTTTCAAGAAAACTACACATTGGAAAAGTCTAGACTAAGAACAGTTTAAAATTCATTTTCAACATATCAATAGAAAGCGAAACTGCTCACTCTGTGCTAAAATTATGAGCTTGATTTACTTTAAAACAATGAAGCCATTTTCTCCGAGTGAGAATTTTTTCATGGTGTCTGCAGTATCTGAATTTTCTCTGAATGATGTGATTAAAGTGGGAACAAAATGTTTTAGTACAATGAAAATGAAATATTTTGCCTCGAATACAGATATTTGTTAAAACTATTATCTCAAATGGGCTAAGAAGAGAGATCAAAGAATCCAATGCAATTTCCCATTATAGCATGTTGTAGAGAAGGCATTGAGGATAGCCTGCTGGCTAATAATTTATTAGTGTCAGTCAAAGGAGGTTATATAGCAAACTGTATAGTGAGATAGATTTTGTTCTTGAATCACTCAAAATAAGCACATTTATTTAACGGGAACTATTGTTTTATGGTTGTTATTTTCAAAGTTTTAAGGAGCCAGTAGCAAAAAAATGATTGCATTGAGCATGGTCATTATATGGAAGGCCAAAGAGAAAATGTGATTGATGTAAGGAAGGCATAACTGATGCTTGACTCCTTCACCATCCACATACATTGTCTCCAGAATGAACCTTGACCCATGTTGTATTTTAGGCTAGCATTTGCTGGTGCCATAAAATTGCAGCCTGTTGACAGTTATGGTGCTTTAACCATTTGCCTATATGCAACATCTATTACTGAATACAATATTTGGTTATTTTCAGTTGACTGTATTCATGATAAAGTAGTTAAGAAGGACAAATAACATACGGAGCTAAAGCCCATTAAAGGGACTGAGCTGATGTGCTGTGCCGATCAAAAACCTCCTCAAAGATGAAAGGAAGAAGACCACGACCAACTGTTATAACCCCTAACCCTAGCCTTTACTTAAACTCTTAGCATTCACCAGGCCTGGCAATGGAAATCTTGTGACCCAGTACATCCAGATTTTCAGGCTACCCCTAAATAAGAGCCTGTGACCGATGAGCCATGATGCAAAGGAAGCTGACACAGAGTACATTTATTAGTTGGTGGGTGGTAACGCTAATGACGGGGGTCTGCCTGAAGCTCTGGTCCATCACAGCTGTTTCCCTTGTCTCCCCCTGTCACTGGGCCTGCCCTTTCCTTCTATCACCCTAGCTATAGCCATCAATTTCTTATAGCTAACCCTATTCTTCCCTTTCATCAGGAAGATTATGGTGTCAATCACATGATTAAAGACAGTTTCAGCCAACATCTGTTGAGTATGTGCTCGTCTCATTTGATTTTTTGTAGCTCCTAATATTTCTGATCAAAAAATGTCTGATGTCTGCAGAAAACCTTCAATGTGTGTGTACTGACACAGGATCCTATGAGCAACAAATACCATTCATTATTCAGTATAGAGCCATCTTGTGGATGAGTAGGAAGTTGCAGCATATTACTGCAGCAAAGGTTTCTGGGGTTGTTTACAGGAAGATTGTGCAGAAATTATCTAATCATCTGCAGCATGTAAGAATCATCATGATGTTTACCCTGCTCAACCCCATTATTCCCCATGTACAGCAGTCCATCATCATATCCCTGTGGCAGCTCATTGCATTGCACTGTCAGAGAGCAGAAGCTTGGTATTGGTGCTTTATTAAAATAGGCATGTTTCAATAAAGTAACTGTTGCCATTAGAAACATGGTATTAGGGTATCTAATGGTGTCTTTATTTGATTTGTTTCTATGATAGAGCCACTTATGTCTGAATGTGTTACTGAAAATGTCTACAGAAGAAAATGCAAACCTTAACTGGAAAAAAATATATAACTACAGCATCAAAATAATAAAAAGTAAAGAGTCTGTATAAGTATCATAAATTATGCACTTTCTATTAACTGATGTCCTATAGTTCTAAAGAAACCCTTTGAATAATCAAAAGAAATAATTGAATCAGCTCTATGTATAAATATACACCAAGACCTAATTTAATGTTATAGGATTTTCTCAGTTCAAAATAATATAACATCATAGTATTCACAATATATTAATCCCCACACCCATGAACCATGTTATTCAGTGCAACCGTATGCCCGATATAATGCAGCAATAACCCATACTGCTTGCCTGAGGCTATCCATGGTCTTTATATAAAATATAGATTTTTATATGGATCAACTTAGAGGTGCATGTGAATCGAATTGTGTTTGTTTTCCTAATATTGCACAAACTGTACAGCATTGAGATTGTACAATTAGTGATATAGGTGAGAATAGCTGTGAAAGGAATCAATCCTGCCCTACATTTAGTGCAAGGTCTAGAATTACCATTTTTCCTCCCTTTCCATCCTTGATTGGACAGTCAGACCCAAGAGCAATGATCCAGATATTGACTCTCATTCTTGTAGCCTTCAGGGCTTTGAATGTAGTGCCAGCATCATCGGATACTGGATCCATGGATGGGTAAATACAAGTAGCATGATTTTCCATCGGGTGGCCATTATTTGACGGTTTCCGATCTAGGTTCTCTTATTACTGGGACATATTTAAAGTCAGGGTACGAAGGTGTGTGTAGTGCATGACTATACTGTAAAGTTACAATACCTCTTATGTGCCCCTAACACTTGCCCATCCAAATGATGGTAAAACGCTGAAATGTTCTATCTAAAAGTCACTTGTCACCCGTGTTAATGGGGGCCTGGTCCCATTGTTAAACTTGTGCTATTCATTTTTGTAGGATTTAAATATAGATTTGTATAAATATAAAAATAAGTGTGTATAATATTTTTTATTATAAAGACACCATCTGGTGCATCGTGTTAGCAGAACCTAGACCTAACATTGCCTTTCCCTGGATATTTCAAAGTAAACAACAGTTTTGACAGCTGCAATTAACCTGGGACAGTACAGTACATCTGGATAATGAATCTATGGGGACACATTGCATCTTCTCCTCTGAAAGAAATATACTAAACATCCATGGGTACTTTGTAGCATAGAAGCAAATGTTACTTTTTTTTACTGTGAGCATACACAGTTAATCACTTTGACAAGGATTACCGAAAACCCCTATTTAGCTAATTCACTTTAATTGGCACCTTTCTTATGATAGGAAAGTGGGGAAAATTGATGAGTCAGTTTTTATTTCTTTATAATTACATGCATATAGGATCTGCTATGCTGGAAACAAGGCTTATCATTTGCATATACTTCTGACAACTGTATGAGCTGGGGAATTTAATGTAGAACTATATATTTAACCAAACTACTTCCATCTGATTTGCATTCAGCTATAAATCAAAGGAAACATGATTGTGTCTGAACATATACTACCACTTACTTATAAATAAATCGCTCAGACCACGTAGTAAAAAAAAAAAGATGATTTAATGAGACTGAGCCAATCAGATTTCCATCTGAAAACCCATTAATTCTGTGATGCCAATCAAGAATGAACAAGTAGGGGAACGCTATAGAACAGGAAGTAGAGCCAAGGCCGCTCGCACATGATATACGACTCTTTTACCTTTCTCAAAATTCTTGTTCTGTCCCCTGACTTAAGCACCACTTTTAAAATGTGATATATTGTCATTACTATGTGTCTTTAAACAATATCACAGGCCATTTCAAATGAATAAGTCATCTTCAATGGCCATCGTCCCGGATTAAATGTTGCTTCACGACCAGTTTGATGAGATGGGTTATTATGAGATTTGAGTGATCCAGTTTGGATGATATCTAAGAATATGCTTCAGAAGAACATTTCATTTCAGTCTGTTCAGTGTTTTACCCACTAGACGTAAAGATAGTTACATGTATTTATAATGATATAGGACCTAATAAACACTGAAGTCTCTTGTTCATGCATTTACAGTCCCAGTTCTGCAGTGAAGCCACGGGAGCAGCAGAAAGCAGCGAACATTAAGGAGGATCACAGCCAGAAGCAACCAAACAAGGACACAGAGGAAATCTACTATTTCTACGAAACAGAAATAGGCTGCTTTAATTAATATGAATATGTTGCTCTGACTAAAGCAAATAAGAGAGTTCTAGTTAATAATGTCAATATGTTCCTTAATGAAAGTGCAAATAAATGCTAAATCTTAAGATCTCGAGAAGGAAACATGCCGTCCATGGGCCAGATACAGATATTTAGTCAAAACCATGTGGAATTGCAGGGGGGGTAAAATGAATGTTAGTGTGTGCATGCAGGGAGAATACTTTATTGTTGCATGTTGCACACAGATACTGACCAGCGTTAGTGTTACACTGTTATTAGACTTGGGCTGGAAACATCATCTCTCAACTCTACTTACAACTAATGAAATTTACCTCCCCTGCAATTCATCATGGTTTTGGCCAGTCTTGATTAAGTCATGAGTGCTTAAAGATCTGCATCTGGCCTCATGAAATTAAATCTACTGTGGACCAACCAAAAGACTCTAAAAAGGAAATGCCATTACAGTGATGTGACATTGATTGGTACGAGAAGCAAAATGCAGGCATGAGGGAGAGGAACTTTTTGTGTAGTGAGCAGTATAGTCAGTGGACAGGATGGACTTTCCAAATGTCCTATTTATCAGCCGCTTTCTGCTGGGAGTGATAATCATGGTAGTGTAAGACCAGCTTTAACTCATTACCATCAAATGGGTTAGTGTACATCTATTAGAAAGAATTAATAACCTCATAGATACTAAATTACCCCTTAAACAAAATATCAGTCTTATTATCTTTAAGCCCATATGCTGGTATAATTTCTGTGCTTTGTACTTGTGGGGGATGTTTATAGAATTAACACTAAAGCTTAAATTTACTAAGCAGGGAGATTGCGGTGAGATTGAAAAGTGGGGATGTTGCCCATAGCAACCAATCAGGTTCGAGCTTACATTCTCCAGTATGTAAAATGAAACTAAGGGGTATATTTACTAAGCGGTGAGACTGCAGAGAGATTGAAAAGTGGGGATGTCATTTTACACACTTGAGCAGGGCTCGAAGTGGGGGGTATACGGGGGTATGACATACCGGCACTTCTTCCACTGATGTAATGGAAAAATTTTAAATCTCCATTGACTTCTAATATATTCTGTCTTTCCATACTGCCACTTCTGAATGTCCATACCCCCACTTCTAAATTTCCACTTCGACCACTGCACTGGAGAATGTAAACTCAAATCTGATTGTTTGCTATGGCTAACATCTCCACTTTTTAATCTCACTGCAATCTCACTGCTTAGTAAATTTAGGCCCAAGAGTTTGAAGCTGATTGGTTGTTTGCTAAGGGCAACATCCCCACTGCAATCTCACCGCTTAGTAAATTTAGGACTAAGACAGAAAAAAAATGGACAATTTAAGGAGAAAAATATATAGATGGAAAAAGATGTTGCTTTTGTTTACACATTAAACAACATTAAGGTCAAAGGTAAAGCCAAAGAAATTGCTGGTGTTTAAAGGATACGAAGTACAACATAATAGTAATTAACAGAGCAAATTCCATAAACACATTTTCACCTACGACTAGAGTTGTTGATGTCAACATATTTGACCTTTTAGTTTTCATATAATATAGTGGTAGAAATCTGTTTCATCTAATCTTCCTGAACATAGACACGTAGTACTGGTCTCGTCTAATCAGAGTACAAGCTATAAGAGATTTCAAAGATTCTTGTGGACTCTTCAATTAATTTAATTGCTAACTTATAGGAAGGAAACCAGACGCAAGGACTTAAAGAGAAATCATAACGTCAGTGAGCCACAGGTATAACACACAGAGAATGTCATCATTGATTCATTTCTGACCCTTATTGACCCTAAGGGCTATGACGGAAGGCATTCGGACCTTATACAGAGACTGAAGCTGGCCATCCACTACAACGATTTTAGCCAAATTCCACGATTATCCTGGATTTTGACTAAATATTGTTTAGTGTAGGGTCACATAAAAAAAAAATAAACTTCCGTTTAACAGCTCTAAACATATTATTTATAAATTGTAATTCCCAATTGTTAAATTATATTGTTTGCTTAGATTAAAAAAATAAATAAAATAAAAATAATAAAGCTTACCTATCTGCAGCCGTGGCTGGGCACCGGAGAGGTGAGGTGTGAGGACTGTGCTGGCGGGAGTACATTGAGAAGAAGAAGTGATCGCAACTTAGATATGAAAGAATTGTGTACATGTGGAAAAATGGCTATTATTGAATCAACTTCAGTGTTGCCAGTGGTAAAAAGTCAGGAAAGGTCAACTTAACCCTAAAACTAAATGTAAGCCTAACCCTATGACCAATCCTAACCCCAAACTTAAGCATAGTATAGTATAGCATTAAGTATATTACTAACAAAATCCATGTCACGTTCCATAAGGAACTGTGGATCAAATGTCTCTGTCGACTGGACATTACGGACGATCTTTTGTCCATCGATCCAGAAGCATCAAACTTTTATAAGTCAAGAAGATGGCCATAACAAGACCTAACCAGAGAGGATGAAAATAGCAAAACAGGCGTAAATATGCACTTTAATAATACGACCAATTGTTGAGCTTCAACAAGGGGTAAATTTCAAGTGTGAAAACAAAATTAGGGTTGAGGCGTGATGTCTTCTAGCTTGATTTTTACTTCAACACTTATGGATTATTATTAGAATTTCATTTTATTCCTGGATAAAAATTATGTTAATGGAACATATACCAATGTCATATTTGACAAACAAAAAATAGCCATATCCACTATGTTAAGGAAGATAACTTCTTTTTAAAGAGAGGCCCTTTGTTGTTAGGGTAGTCATTCGTATAGCAGAGGGGGATATAATTGATTATAGGTAGACCTAATGGTGAAGGGAGTCTAGTTTCTAGTAGCTGTAATTGACAGCAGAGAAGGACAGAGTTGTGCTTAATGCATTTATTGCAACCTAAATAAGGGGTACGGCCATATTTTTTTTATGTTCCCATCCTCTAATAGCCCTGTCACTAACTACTACCGTAAGTAATAATATACAATATATTCCTTTATATAGATTCCATGGCTCCATAGTGACCAATTAAAGTAACTGTTCTTAGTAACAGGCAGCGACTCTGTTGTGTGCAACCGGTAAATCGTTCTGCTTGGTTTGAGACCGTCTTAAGTACAGTAACGTCAGTGACCCAGTAAATACCTGTTTGTCACTCGACTGATCTCTATACAGATATCCAGTAACATCTATCACTTTACATTTAACACCCCTGTGAATGCAAAGCCTAAAATACAATATCTCGCTCATAAATTCCTTTCAGTCATTTCTTTCACAAGGTGAAAATATTGCAATTAATTGCTGTGATTTATTTTATCGCTAAATAAAACAATGATATTCCTAAGTATAAAATTTTTATGAAACACATATACACTCAAGACTATGGGCTCTATTTAATAAGTTCGTTTTCACCTGAAAATGAAGCATGTAAACTGTTCCTTCCGCTGCTTATCCGCTCTTCTCAATGCATCCCCGGAACTTTGTTATATTTATATATAACTTATAAAACAAATAATCATAAAAANTTCTCCTTGCGCATGTATCTGCAGCTGCGTACAACAGAAAAATTATAAAATATAACAACAAATGGGAAACATTGCGCTGATTTTATATATTCATTACCGCACCGCAAAGGTCCGTTCCTTTTCAAGTTTTTTGCCAGGATTGCCAGGTATTCCAGCCTGTACTTCCCTCAATTCACACACATATATATATATATAGCCAGAGAAAAGGGAAAAGAAGCAAAAAGCACTAATAGTGCATTATCTCCTTATACATAGATCCACATTCATGTATACAAATCAATAATATAGCAAAATGTCCTTTAATAAAATATTTGTATAAAATCTTATAAAATGCTTATTCACAATGTATTTCATATACTCGTACCAAAGGAAAACATAGTGAATGCCTTTAAAATATAGTATCCATAATGAAATCAGATTGCCCGTACCAGGAGAAAGAAGTTAAAACGCCATACAGGTAATACACTCCGTAGTCCACGTGGAGATAATCCCGGGTTGCTCTCCCTCTGTGGCTGATGGTCTCGGGGCTGGTATCCTGATGGCGACTCCGGGGAACGTCCTTCTGATTGAACAACTCTCTCACACTCCCGCCGTACGCGTTATTGGCCTCGATCTGGGCCCTTTCTCAAGGGTCATCAAGGGCCATGACCTTTGAGAGGGCCCAGATCGAGGGGTCCATTGTTTAAAAGAAAAAAATACTTACCTGTCAGACAAGAAGCACCAACCCCTGAAGATCTAATGCTGGCCATACCAATATCGGGTGCAATGATGCAATGCACGATCCTGTGGTCGCATATCGCATTGCTGAATCTTGCCTGCTGCATTCATGTAAATCTCTCCCAATTTCATGTACATCGGTGTGCATTTTGAACATACAAAGTATCTCAACGATGGATGTTACTGGTGTTAATGGCCAGCATTAGCAGACCTCCCAACATATCGGGTGGTGACAGCAGGACGAATGCCCTGGTGCCGCCCAAACCCACCCTGATTCTGTCTTAGCCCGTCCCCTTTTTACAGCCACAATCGGTACGGTCAACCGAAAGCAGGACTGGCACGCCAAAATCGGGACACTTGGGGGGTATGCATTAGTTCCGTCACAGACCATTGGGGGACAGGTGAGTAATAATACATCCAGGGTTTATTTTAGTAAATAAAGCCCTAAGCTCTTTATGAAGTAAAATAATCAGCATTTTTAAGCACTGAATTTGGCTGCAAGATTTAAATCAACCAATTCCATGGTGGCTTTTTCTGTGTGACACTATTTGGGCAGTGAAATTACACACGGGAGCTTGTTTTACTGTATTTACGGCCGCACCAATATTAGGCAAGGCTGCTCAATATTCTGCATCTGCATCTGCACTGCATTCATGAGATAATATCACAAAAAGATATGTTGCCTAAACCCAACTTTTTCAAATAAATATCAAATACATAACGCTAGCACTATCAGGGCGCTGAGCCAAAGGAGTGTGTCCTGCACCACCAAATGGGTGTGTCTTGGTAATAGCCTCACCCATGGGTGTGTCTAGTGCTGGCAGGAAACTTTTCACATTCTGTCTTCATAATGACTTTTGTAATCAAATCAACATCTGGGAGGTTGGCAAACACTTAAAGGAGTCTGGGATTGGCGCCATAATTCTGGCATGCAGAGGGAATACAGATAGAAAGCTTCCATGTAGCAGCTTTCTATCCGTATTTCCCATGCCTGAACTCACGTAGATGGCTTCTAAGTGAGTTCCTGGGACCTGGACAAACATTGTAATTGGGTCACTAGATTGGNGAGCAGGACTTACCAGCTTTGGCAGTCCCAGGCCCCGCTATTATTGACGGCATCCCTGGTATTCATGGAGAGTTGGCGACTATGTCATAAAATAACACAATTTTTTTTTTACCACATTGTTTATTTGCGATCGTTCCTGTATAATTTTGGTAGCTGACATCATTGGGTCCAGTCAATCCAGTAAGTTTAAATGTCTTAACTCTGACCGCTTGGTGTGCATTCTCCTACCTTTAATCAGAATTACTGTAAAAATATGCATAACCAAGATTTGGACCCTATAACGGAGATACACTGCAGCTCACATCAATGAGAGAAGCTAAATACCTCCTGTCTACATCTATTTTATTTCTTTAATATATCATTGGGATTTGACGATGAACGGGGTTCAGGAAAATTTTATGTTGATTATTTCCCAAATGCTTTGCCGTTGTGTAACATGGAATTCACAGTTTTCGAAACACTAGAAATAACATAAATAAACTTCTGCAGAGTATGAAAATTGTTAAATATTTTATTGTTCCTTTGAATGTAAAAGACATTTTAAAGACATCTTTGCTAATAACATGTCAATTTAAAGCAAAGTCAGTCTGATTTTTAACAATGATTGAATAATTCGAGACTTCTCTACTGACAGCTGTATTTTCCTCGCATAAAAAAACACACACACTTTTATGCCGCTAAATAAATGAATAAGTAAATAAATAGCTAACTATACAAAGATAAGCTCCAAAATAGCCTGTCTGGTTAAGGATCAGTATTTATTATACCTCCGCAATGAAGTGGTATCAGGACCCATTTTTACTCTAATCTTTTATGTGAATGATGTTCACTTCTGGCATTTAGCTGTTCATGAACTGTAATCCAATTTATTCCTAAGAATTGTTTATAAATTGGATGGAAAATCTCTGCCATGCATTACATTTAGATGATACTGTATGGTTAAAGATGTGTTGGAGGTAAATATTCTCAGCATATTCAATGAAATACAATGATTCGTGGCAATGATTTATTCTAAGGATTTTGTGTATCTATCTACAAGAAGACCAATGTGTAAATAAATTGGTCTTTTTGCCAGTTGGGTCCAACTGTCTTTAGCAGGAGTGAAGGCTAGGCCTAGCAGACTAGGCCTGAGCGGGGTTAAACTTCTGTGAGAGGCTGTACCATCTCAGCTAGCTTACACTGAGTCATCTAGGGAGGAGTTTGGTATACAATTTTGCCCACTTCCTGGAGAAGCCATATTACATTTTGGATCATCCCTCTGTCCCTTCCATGGTTTTGGATGGTTGTTTGTTGTTGTGTTTAGCAGTAAGCAAATAGCAAGTTATTGCAGCATTTATTGTATGGCCATGGTGACGCTCAGTGGTGCCTTTGGGTGGATGACTGCATCATGGCGGTCGCTAGTGTTTATTTGGGTTGGACAGTGTTGGCCTTTGTCACATCACCTGTCGTTGAGTTTCTCACCAGGTAATGGAGCCGGTAATATCAGACTTATGTCAACTTATCTGCCATGTATTTGCATCTGGCCACATCTAAATTTAAAAGTAAAATGAATAGACAATCTAAAATTACCCCCTTTGATTCATCATTTAAATAAACAACCTTTTAATTTGGCCTTTAATCCGTGTCTTGTGTTATTTCGGTTAAGTGTTAAGTGTGTTGTATTGGTCCAGAATCGGCGCTAGAAAGTTTAGTGTATGTCAGTGGTCAGTCAATGTACCCTTTAGGTCTCCATAATCTCCATAATCAAGGCACCCCCGAGACAAAATAATTTCCCATCAACTAGACATTAACCAGAAAAAATTCCATAGCACCCCAATGAGAGCATTGAGGTATTGTACAATGAACTTTCTCCTATGTATGTTTCCAATAGAATGTAAGCGTGCGAGCTGGGCCCCCTTCCCCACCCATGCTACCAACCAGTCATGTCTTAATGAGTGTCAAATTGTAAAGCACTATGTAACATGATGTAAAAATGTAATACCCCAATCAAAATTATCTCTAAAGATACTCACAACTTCTTCATTGAATGCTCATTGACATTTCAGGGCCTACTTTCCCACTGAGGAATCGTACAAAGTATGTGAGCTCATGAATGCCATACGGACGGATTCTTACAACAAGCGGCGAAGAGATGAAAGCGTATCTGCAGACTCTTCCGGTGTATTAAATATGTCTTGTAAAAAACTTAATTTAGTTGAGTTCTGAAACCTCTTTAATTACACTAAAGCACTGAAATCCCCAACTGTAACTTTTAATAACTGTATGTTGCACAGGAGAGTGTGCAGTTTGTTGAACTCCCTGTATAGATCTTGCAATGATTTCTCTCTGATTCAACAATGCAACAAAGTGTCTCCGAGAGAACACAGAAAGGCAGAATCGTTTATTATGTGTCCCTAGAAGTGCAACATGTGAAGATGAGAGGCGAGCCAGACAATAATTAGACCAGAGCTGGAAGCTTAGCGGAGAACAATTAGTGACTGGCGCCTCTCCAGAATTCTCCAACAGGTTACTGTAGGACAGGCGAAGCACATCTGCATCACAAAATGGAAAATTAGCTTATCAACAGGAACAGCTTGCGAGCAGACCATTTATGATAGCCGGCTCTAGCAGACACAAAATCTGTCCACTATCATGAATTAAACCAGTGCCGCTGAGCAGAATCATACATAGTCTATTATTTTCCTTCCTCCAACACCCTCAGTCACACTGACTGTAGTTGCCATGTTAGTATTATTATTTTCATGCTTAAGAGTGTTGTGACATTTATAGAACAGTTACAAAATTTGGCTCCCTAATCGTCTATCATATAACAGAACTGAACTTACATAATAGAAGCACAGGGAATCTAAAGTTCTCATGTCAGGTTCAGTGGGGTAAAGAAAGGGCGCCTGTCAACCAGAATGCCAGATGCCCTGCCCATCCAATTTGATAATCAGATGTCAGGGGTGGGAGAGTACATGTCTAAAACTTTCTCTAGGACATCTATAGACCTAGAACCGGCCTGGTTTGCTCCCCAGGTAACTTTCAAGGAAGCATAAAAAAATAACTTTATGCCCCAAACAGTCATTTGGGCCAATTCAATGTGCCGCAAAGACGGGAAAAAGCTGGTCGTGTGCTTTTTTCCATCTATAACGCCACAGTACAGCTTGCGTCTTTTTATACACGGCTCTATCAGAAAATACTCCACGAAGCGGGATTGAATCGGCCCCATTGTGTCAATGTATTATTCTGGTTTCATTTCCAGTTGAGAAACTTTGCTGTGAACAGTGAACCTTGAGCAACACATTACTTAAGTTGATTCTTGCAACTTAATTAATGTGTTACATTCTTGAAAGCAACTTGCTACGTTTACAATATAGTGGCAGCAAAGAGGAATGTAGATTGTTCAGCATTTTCGGTTAATTTAATGTGAAACCTTTCAAAAGGTTTGGACAAAATCACAAATTACAAAGCAGGGAATCATATTCAACTGTGGTCTTAAAACCATGTACTTTTTTATAGACAGTTGACTACTTTAAGGACATTTGTGCATGGTGTCTTGAATCTAGCCTTCATACAAATGAGTTGAGGCCACTTCCCTAAAACACAAAGACTACGGTTGAAGACATGTACCTTAAGCCTTCTGCAATAGCTATCGATTTGTCTTTCCATGTCTTTCTGTTAATTGATCTCTATGTAATACCCTAAAAGGTGCAGCTAGACAATCTCACAGAGGAGAGATTTATTAGCCACTAGCATGTTTGTGATTGGAGGAGAAGACCTTAGGAGGCAGTATGTACTGGATCAATAGTATGTGGGAAAGTGTAAAGTGTGATAGCCCTGGTTGAGAGAAATTGACATTGTAGGGAGATTAAAATGGAAATGGTAACTAGGAGTAATAATCTCAAGGTCGCACTATGGTGTCCGATGACCCTGTATGGGACCTCAACAGACCAGTTCCTCATCAGAACTTCATGACAAACCGCATACCCAATCTCTCCAGACAGTGAGGCCGATGAAACGAAATATAGTGTAAAATCCCAGTAATACATAATCATTCAGGCTCCAGCATAGTAGGAAGTTTGCTTGTTTCATACTTTTGTTATAGNAAACTTCCTACTATGCTGGAGCCTGAATGAATATGTATTACTGGGATTTTACACTATATTTCGTTAGATACAATTTAATGCAGTATGACAAATCACTTTTTTTTGTTGTTTGAATA
>JABWIB010000967.1:75471-91795 GCA_016617825.1 Platyplectrum ornatum
CAATTAAACATGGTTTTACCCACTCTTGAAAAATCTTTCAGTTGGAACAATTTATCTTATAGTGTATGGCCAGCTTTACTCAAGAGTGGGAAAAAACATGTTGAATTGCAGGGGAGGAAAATTTCATTAGTTGCAATCAGTATTACAGGTGAAAGATGATGTTTCCAAAACCAGCAATTAAGATACAGGCCTAAATTTACTAAGCATTAAGATTGAAAAGTGGGGATGTTGCCCATAGCAACCAATCAGTTTCGAGTTCACATTCTCCAGTGTGTAAAATTAAACTGAGAGCTTAAGTCTGATTGGTTTCTATGGGCAACTTCTCCACTTTCCAATCTCACTGCAATCTCACTGCTTAGTAAATATACCCCACATTGTGGGGCAACAATGCTATAACGTTGTTCACTCCAGACTCCCGTGTATGCAAACCCTTTCCTCTTTGGGTGTACTGGCTTATGGTTAAAATATGCTGGAGAGTATGGAGTAGTGCCTTAATATGTTCACTCCCGTGTATGCAAACCCTTTCCTCTTTGGGTGTACTGGCTTATGGTTAAAATATGCTGGAGAGTATGGAGTAGTGCCTTAATATGTATGCATTGACACCTTTACTAAATCTGGTGTGTGTGTGTGTATATGCGTATTTATTTATTTGAATCTGGTATATGGTTTAGTATTATTATTATTATTTTGTACTGCTGGATATGTATCAAGGAAGTATACACTTATTTAAATGCACAAACATACAGAAGTTAAAAACTTAATAAGAACCTGACATATGTTAACCATCCCCTGCAATTAATAACGAGTATGAACTATAAAGGGACACGCACCCTATAGGATATAATTGACCTTTTTCATTGTTAGAAAGAATATAATTTAGTTTAGTATTTACTAGATGATAGGGAGTTGCACAGTAAATTATAGATGTGAAGCATGGGTACATAATGGTACTCTGAAAGCACAGCTAATGCTCCATAGTTTGTCATCTCTCTAGCACTGTGATTGCACTGCATGTTAACACTCTTGAAGCTTTATACTGCTTCAGCCAGCTGTATAATGCAATCATTGGCAAATTGCACAGGTATTATGATAGTCCACCCCATGCTACTAGCATATTAGGAGAAATTGTTATCACATTTTACATTTCTCTTTTTTATTTTTCTCTTTTACAAAGATTTTTGGCTTATCTTTGCGGCTTGCTCTTTGCAGATGATAAGTGTATAACGTAAGGTTGCAATCCCTTTTGTGCAAAAATGACTTTTTGGATAGTGACCTTGGTGCTGGTACCGTTACAATTGAACTAAAAGTCTTGTTTCCGATGATATTCATTTCGGAATCGTAGAATCCGCGCGTGGGTAGAAATTCAGATGCATTAATATTGAGGAACAAATGACTCATGTAGTGCAGGACACATGTCTGTTTTGACAATGTATCATTGTTACAGGCATGAAAATCCTTGTATCTAGGTTTTTGAATAAAATTGAATTCTTGACAGCTGGATGGGTGGGAAATGGAAGCGTTAAGTGTACAAAGTTTAAGCTGCCACTAAATCAGGGCACAGAAGAACCACGTGGCGGAACCCTATAGTGGGACATCGTTTTTGTGGGAGTCGCAAATGTATATGATGAAAATGATGATGTAGCATGTATAGCCATATTTTCATTCTTTGAAGACTTAATAGCAGCAAATTGGGTCATTCATTCATTTTTATTATTATCATGAGTCAAGTTGATATACTGTGGTTTGCCAGACCGCCACTTCTCCCACTGATTTAATTAAAAAGCTGTAAACTTACATTCACTTCTATTATTTACTGTTTTTCTATACTGCCACTTCTTATACCACACTTATAAATTAGTATATTAATTGACTTTTGTAGTCAGGTTTGCAACATAGCAAATATGGCACTAGGCAGTCTATTGAACCACCATTCCCAGTCTGTGTCTCATGAGCCATCGTTGTGTACCTGTGCTTGCTAAGCCAACGTATTGAGCCTATTTTTGCTAAGCAACCATATTTCCAGCGTCTGTTGAGTCACAACTTCCAGCACATACCTGCTGAGACACTATGCCTAGCATGTATCTGCTAAACGACCGTTTCCGACCTGTTCTTGGTGAGCCGCTAATCCCCAATCAGTGTCTGTTGTGTCACTGTCCCAGCTTGTGTTGATGTCCCACCATTCCTAGTCTTGTTGCAGGCACCGGTTTATGACCTCTTTACTCCTATTAATCTAACTGTGCACTCTTTAAATGTATTGCCATGTGCATTCCAAATCCCGATCACTTTATATAACCCAGATACGTTAACCCAGAATCGTTTGGATTTATTCTTTTTGCCAAAAACTTGCACAAAAAGAGCTCCAGTGATTTCCATTCATTTCAGAAACCCCATTAGATCTGGTTGACAGGTGAAAATATTATTAGTTCAAAATATAAAAGTTCAAGTTTGAGATGGGGGTTGGACATCCACAATTGATCCATGGGGAATGACTCCGAACTCCTACACTGCTCTCCCTGTATCTGAATCAGGTTCTAGATGTATACGCAACATTGTCACCAAACGGTGGCATGGCTATGCTCTCATATATTTTCCGGTCCATAAATGTCCCTCAGATCTCTTCTTTAAAGTATTATTTTTCACACTGTAGTCTTTGCAAGCTTCAAACCCTATTAATCATACCTTTTCTGAGGTGTACGTGCGATTTATGCCTTTTAAGTGTAGCACAAAGAACAGAGAGTCATGGCAGCTGAGGTAATGCGATATTTCATCTGAAAACATAGATTTAGTGTAAAAAGACATTTTTCTGGAGGTGAGTTTTTAATTTGAGATGTGAAGCCAGAAATGCAGACTGTCTATATAAATGCTCACATTAACGTGACCTCCACAGAGGAGAATTATTGCTGGGTCACATGCATCCGAACGAGAGGACTTTGCAACGATGGTATCTTAAAATGAAGCTGTAAGGGAATATGGCTGACGTTCATATCTATTATTTTAAACTTTTATTTTTTTTTTATTAAAGAAAGCCCTGCTGTATTAACTCCATCACACTTCTTATTCAAGCATTACGGCATTTACATAGTGATTAGGAAATGTACCGGGCATACTGAATTCTGGTTGAGTCACACGGGCATCTGTCACTCCAGATTGTCCATATAGCTCAATCTGGCAAGACAGCGTTTGCTCGAATCCATTAATTGACTCGAGTGTTTACATATATGACATAAAATTGGCCCTACATTTCTCCTGAGAATCATTATTACTGGGAAAAAAAATATCCAATATGTCCATTATTCATTATTGGAAAATTATGATTTTGTTTTATACAGTTTGAATGGGTTATAGGTTATGTAATTGTATCCACCATGTTTTAGGATTTTGCTGCCTCCCCAGTTCACCTTGATAAATCCTTTCTTCAGTCCACATAACGGACCAGACCCTGACTCCCACAAGTTCATCATTTGGTGGCCCGAGCGTTGAATTTGCAATTGTCCGAATGTTGATTTCTATTCCCTCTTTATGGCCAAGCCCTTACTGTATACTTTACATGCTTCCCCCCACCCACCATGCATACTTACCATATGCACCCAGCCCTTCTAGGCAAATGCACACCCTATTTTAATAATATACTTTCAAACCCAGACTAAAACGCGTCGGCCCAACATTACTTGTACTTATAGGTAAAATAAAACCACACACACCTCGCAAAATAAGAACTTATCTACAGTATTATCTATATACCGTGTTTCCATAATAATAAGACCTACCCCAAAAATAAGCCCTACCCTTATTTTTGTAAAACCATCCAATATAAGCCCTACCCCTAAAATAATCCCTACCCCTAAAATAAGCCCCACCTCAAAAATAAGCCCTAGTGAACTCCCCAGGACTGGGGGGGGGGGGGCATGATGAGGATAAAAGCAGGACTGAGGTGCAGGACTGTTTATATAAATCGCTGTCAATTTTAATTAAAATAAGCCCTACCCAAAAAATAAGCCCTATGGTGTTTTTTTATCAAAAAATAAATAAGTGTCTTATTATCGGGGAAACACGGTATGTTGTGTGTATCGAACACAAGGCCTAGCAATAGGTATACTATAGGCCATTATTATTGGGAAGTAGAGGTTAATCAACCAAGGCATTTGAGGCTGGATTCACTAAACTGAACGGAAATTGAAAAAATGGAGATGTTACTCATGGCAACCTGATTCTATATCTCACTATTCTATTACATACTACAAAATGTCAAGTAGAATCTGATTGGTTGCTATGGCCAACATCTCAACTTTTTACTTTTTCCATTTAGCCCCTAGTTTTCATAAACAATGAATCTTGGCTTTAGTTTTTAGTATGGTTATTATTACCATCATTACGTTTTGGTTCAAATTACAGGGGGAGATTTTGCAAAATCTAACAAAAAGATCCATCCATCCCTCTACATCCATATATCATTTAGCTTATGCCTGCCAGGGAAATCATTAAATATTATGTTTAAATTCTTTTATGCCGACAATTATTATCTGGTAGGCAGACAGCGAATTGCAGCGAATGCTACATGTATAGTAAAGATAGAAGGTGTTTATTTGAGTAGATTACATGGCTTATAACACAACAGTGGTAGAATACATCATTAAAATCTCAACCCTGCGTATAAATATGTGGATGGTATGAAAAAATAATTCATGTGCTTTGGAACCGTCACTACTGTCATTTGATAATTGTTACATAGAAAATGATATATTTAAGATCAATGCACTTAACATCTTTTCTCCGAACCAAATCACTCCTACTGCAATCACTATTCCCTTATGTGTAATTAATTATTCTATTGGCAAGTCTCTTGTCATTCATTCTTCACCTTGTTTGTAACGTTACATAAAATTAAAGTGAAATTTACGATGGCTAAGACGGAGCAACCTCACCTTTTTGTTTATTGGTTTGCGAAATGACCCATATTAATAAATAAGAACCAGATCCAAAGATTATGAACAAGTCCAGGTCTATGCAAGAACTCCCTTGTGCTGGGATTGTAAGAGCTTATGCTGCTATACCCCTGCCTTAAGTGACTTGTGTGGACCAGCGACCTGAAATGCGTATGTGCTGACCACACAAATCCCCCTAAATCCAGTCCACACTGTACAGTTTAAATCTTCGCCCCCGTCCACCTGTCATATTTGGTGGGTGAGGGAAAAGGTCTGGCCCAGAGGATGGAAATTCCAGAGCACAGACCATTGTTCCATATGTTAGGAATTCTGCCCACTAACCTCTTGGACAGAGATTGCACACAAAGCTGGATCCGATTCATTTGAGTGCCTGTACTGTATATTGTAATATCAAAACAAGTCTACTGATATCCGCATCCGGACCCTTGTGATGGAAGCTGTCATAAGAGCGGGCTTCACTTGGATTGCATGAAAGCATGGTCATGCTCACCTTCATAGACACCACTGGCCTTCCGTAATCTGCATGCAGAAGTCAGGTGAAGAACTTCATTTAAAACATCCCATGGGTCTAATTCCCAGAGCTTTTAACTCCATAAGAAGGGGATTTATGTAATGCGGGGTTAGAAAATCTAGATAATACATAAAACGGAATCCAGCATCACTGTTCAAATACCATACCTCCCCTCTCCCGATAGCCCTTCCTGTCTCACTCGTCCCATTGGTGGAATTAATACCAGGACAGAAATCCATATCCAGAGGATACAGTTGTATCTTGACAATGTGTCAGCCACATGTGCACCAAACAGGGGCTATTTCCAGTCCTAGGCTGGATCCTGACCTACGTCCTTCTACCGACTTTCACAAGCTGCTTGCAGAAGACGCAAATCCCCTCCCTGCTGCCTAACCCTCCAACCGAAAAGCCTAACCTAAACCCTTTCTTCCATGCAACCTAACCCTCTATACCACAACATATTTTGGTGTATCTTGGTCGAAAATGGGACATTCGCGGCAAATGCATCCCCACATATAAACACAGACACATTCAGACAAACACAAACATCAAAATTTGTCTGTCAAAGAGGTAATAGAACCAAGCCCCTTTGTTTGTGGACAGAATAAGCAATAGACACTGGCAGTAGACTCGCCAAATGTTTGGCTGAAATTGAATGATATTCCAATATCATGAAGTGTTATTATCTACCAACATGCCCTATGTCATACAAAAATTAATTATGTGAAAGCACAAGAAGTGCAATGCGCATATGTTTAATCCTACATACAGTGATTGGTGGAAATAAAAGTAATGCATTTAAAAGTGAATGGAGCAGGTACACATTACAATCAGTGTCAACCAACCAGAAATTTCTTGGCTGGATGTAGTGCCATCTGGATTTTGCAGTGGCGTGAAATGCTGTGAGGTTTGGATGCCAAAATGAAATTAAAAAGCAACATAAGCAATATGCTAGTATCTAGAGTCAGGGAAGTGTCTCTCTGCACACAATTACCAATAGAAAATGTTTGCATTGTTAAATATTATTATGACATATCTGAATACAACAGGCAGGGTTACCTATAAACAATACATCTGTGACATCATTGTGTCATTGGCTTTGGGAGAACTGTCAGTTCCTATAGTTAGCTGTCTAATGAAATGTCAGTTTACTGTGAATGATGTTTTGCTTGGAATAAAGGAGAGCCAGGCAAAGCTGTGGCTCTGATTTAGGAAATCAGTTAATGACTGAGGCCCATATTTATTTAGTCTAACATATTTTTGATACTTTCGCATTTCACTTATACAGAACAGCGTGCATCATAAAGATGCAACCATCTGTGGTCAAATATATATATATAATTTTTTTATATATTTATAATTTGCAGTAAAGACATGTAAACCTAATCTAGACCTACTGTATATAAGCTTAATCTAGACCTATATGTTAAGTATTATGAAGCTGATGATGGCTGCTGTATGTAATGGTACATAATACAATGCCAGAAGTATAAATCAATCACTTGCTGTAGTCTAATGGAATATTTATTTTTCCAGAATTTATCCTAAAAGCATGATTAATATGCATTTTGCAATGCTGTCAGTAACTCTGAGAAGTTGCAGTTCCAACAGTAGAAGATAGGTGGTGCATGAATGCAGAATATAACCAGTGTCAATGGCAAGACAACCTGTGTGCTGTTACGCATTAGTGCAGCCTTTCAACACATCTCCCGAAATGTACATGTGGCAGAGCCAGCCATGCATAGCGCGACATGCAGTATTTTAGAAATGCTATAAAGTTTCCTATCTGTACAGCTCAATTTTCTGTTTCCCTAAATTCAGGCCTAAAAGTGTTACAACATATTATTAGTTATTTATTTCAATAAAATATATTTTAAAGATACAAACATAAGCAATCTATATCAGTTTTGACTTCTGTTAATAGTTCAATTGGCAAAGAAAACATGTTTATCTCTGCTGTCAAGGTCTCTCTGACATTGTGTATTGTACGTGAAGTATCTGACATACAGGAAAACATATCTCTTTTAACCGCAACCTCCACTGGATTTCAAATGCCACTCAGGAAAACGTTGCGGCCATTCATTTTATTGTTATTATCAATTGCTATTTTCATGAGGAGACAAACAAAGAAAAATATTGTGGAGAGCAATTAGCAGACCATCTCTGGGGCGTACACAAGCCATATCTTCAACCTTTGCAAGACGCGCATTTACCAGAAATAAGAAATATGCTTAATGATTTAAAATAATCTCATTAGTAGAGCAGCATGACCACAATATAACCACTTTTTCTAACGTCTGTACAAGGAAATGCTTGCTATCTCCGGACAAATGCTATTAAGAACGCGGGGAGGAAAAAATGTGAAATAGTTCAGTTGAAATTTACAATCGAGTGGGAAGAACATGAGCAAAGTGCACACATCCGTCATTTCAGATCAGAATACAGTAGCGTACATTTATAAATAGCATGATAATTATGAGCTATTGATTGACATTATCTGTCGCTCGGGATGTTGCGCGGATCATTAAAAGGCCATTTTGCCTCTATTCTAGTAAACGAAATATTTTTTGATCCCCCTCATTTTAATCTTCAGTGCTGTACAGTTTTCATACGTTTGATTTTTTTTTTTTCTTCACTTTAAGTCTCTACTAGTAGAAAACATGTTAGTTCCATCTCATTTATTTGGAGACAACTCACTGTCTGTGGATCCTAATGATTCTTCTGAAATATTATTTTAATGAACCTTTGAAACTCATCATTGTACTTTTTAGTTTGTTGTTGGATTGCTAATGACATCCATCCATTATGTAAATGGCTTTGTAAGCAAGACTGATATCATAAATACAGATAGTCACTTATTATTTTACAACTGTTTTTTCGCAGATAGACAAGCCTCATGTGGAGAAGGTAATGTTTCGTGACTGAAGCTGTTTGGCTGTCAGTTTGCTGGGAAACTCGCTCAGCTGCCGGTAGCAATGCAACGGAGAGAGAGGATACGGCATTGTTACCCTCCTATTGTTGTTTACGGTAATTTGGTCTAATAATGTAATTATGCATAATTAATATTAATTTAGTTAAAGCATGGCAGGCTTTGTGATACTGTCTATGTGTTGAGTGCAAAAAAAAAAGTGAGCAGGCATACAACCTTTATTTATTCATTTGACAATATAACTATTTCAGATTTTTACTATAGTATAAGTTCATTTATTGTCCGTTCGCAAATCATTTTACACAAACAAAATGTCATTTAATGAAATACGTGTTTAGGGACAAAGGCCAGTCTTTGAAAACATGAACACATGTCATTTTTTGCAGAAGTAGTTTTCCATACCTCTATGTAGGGTACGCCCGTGAATCGATCGTTACTAAGGACTATCGATAGAAAATGGCCCAAAGAACACAATTTATAACAAACAAATGTCATTACCGTTTTCCATCTATTCAGTTTATAAGATATATATATATATGCCCTGGTATAAAAACACTGATTTTAAACACATATTAATGAACCGCGTGATACTAGGGCCAAGAAATTCAAAGCAACAAACCCATAAAAAAAACATAAGGGTCCTTTTAAATGAATCACCTTGACTGTCTAGCAGAACTACGGTAGCTTATGTAAGTCTATGTGGTTACCATGACAACCACAATCAATTGCCATCCTGATGCAGTAACTCTTATGATTCCACCTCACTTTTTTATTTTATTTTTTTTAAATAATGATTTGTAGGCGAAAGTTCAAGGAGCATTAATGTATTTTTAAACAATACTTATCTTATTGGTAATAGTAAAGAAAAGGTTTACGCTGTGTCAGACGTCCCTAATGGAACATTTCAGCAGTCAGTCAATAACTTCTCTGAAATTTCTTTCAAGATGGAGGATAACAGAAATGTCTTCCGTCTCCTCTGTAAACTAATCTCACGGGTGGAAAAATGGGCAGTTACGTGTTGTGAACCCTCACCTTAACTTCTATCGCTAATTCAGAAAAATTATAACGTGTCACATTTATATATAAAGACATAAATGCAAATGTGGATAGAATAGACCATTTTATACTTTTTTCAAATACTTGTCCTCCAGTACTACAGTATAATATTATTTATTTGCTCTCATTCTATTCTTGTACCTGTAGACTATTAATTCATTGCAAAAATGCTGATAATGCCATGCAAGTAACTCATCCATTTCAGTGAACAAAAATAAACACTATGCTGCCCTAATCACGAACCAAAGTTAATGGAAATGGGGTTCATCCAGGGCCAGAAACCATACAATGAAGAGTCTGCCAGCATGAAAGAAGAGATACCAACACACAACATTCACCAAATGAAGGACTGCCAAATCCCTGGCTCTGACGGGTAGAATTTTCAAAACAGCAAAGAGAAAGGGGTGGGTTTCAATTGGGGTGCACTCTAACATCCAAAATAATGAAACATATTAAAAGATAAACTTTATTACAAATATTAAAAACCCAGATATAAACACAGGTAATATCCCCAATGATTAAAACAAAGCAGAAGAAATAGTGAAAAGAGTTAGAAAAATAGTGAGTAAAAAAATATGGGATTTATTCATTTAAATTAGGGCTAAATATGCCCTAAAGATAAATGCTCCCTGCAAATATATTGTGGGACAACCCCTACAGTAGCAGCAGCCAGGGAAAAAACCCTTGGCTAACCCTTTGGCAGAACCCCTCATGTAGCTATCACATAAAACTAGAATATCACCCGCCAACGCGTTTTGCTATATTAATAGCTTTGTCAAGGCGAGGTAAAATTTTCTTAGCCCCAATCCTAATCCTAACCCTCTCTATACCAGTAGCTTATCCCCAACCATCTCCCTGCAACCTAACCTTAGACCTGATCCAGGTCTATGCAAGATCTCCAGTAGGCCTGTGCGGGAGATGGGAGTAAACTCTCACCTTGTAAGCTCCATCCTCTCCCTCGCAGTCTAATACTATCCCTGCCCTTCTAAACTCTATTTCCTTCCTGCATTACATTACATTGCTCCAACTCTTATCGAGTTTGTGAAATATAGAGCATCAGGAGAAAGAGAAAGAGTATTGGCAGTAATTAATGTATAAGTTGCCAATAAAGAGATAGTTCAGCATAGCCATTTATTATTGATATTCAAAAATCAGACATTTTCCAAATTCAGACAGTCGTCATCCAGCTGTTGGCTTATGTGATTTTCGCATTGAAGAATGTATCCCAAGTCAGTGTCCCTTCATTGCCAAGAAACAATGAATCCCATCACTCATGTTGATTAGAGAACCATAATGCATCATGTTCTGACTGAATCAAGTACCTATAATAATATTAATTCATGAGATCTTTTATTTTTGCCCTGTAAGAATAATCCTGTTATTAACAGTAAAACGAACACTGCTCCATCCTGATGAGTCAGATGTGAGAAGTACTGATTACTGTGCTTGACGTATTTACCCAAAGAAATAAAGAGGCAAATCACGGTTCTAAAGAGTGATTCAGGCACTAGATAGGTGAAGAGATCACAGCAGATGAGATGAACTCGCATAATCTCTTTAATTAAAAGCAAAAAAAAGAGATTGTGAAAGTGTATAATCACCCATACGAGTGTCTTTCAGGGGAAGCGTATGCCATCTTTAAGTAATCAGCACTAAAAATACAAAAAAAACATACAAAAGGATGGTAAGGAAATACATTTATATTACAGGCGCATGAAAGATAGTATAGTATAGTAAAAAGCAATGACATGGATCTGAATGTTTCATGCATTTAGAATTATTTCACATATATCATTCAAACAATGAGCTGTTGACCTATTTGACACTTACAATTAAGCCACATTAAATGCACAACTCATCTATTACGGGTCATGCAAACAAAACATGCATTTTCTTTGCTGTATAGCTGTATCTTATATAAAAAAAATTGGTGTGAGCCGTATTGGCTATAAAAAAAATAGCAATGTACTGCAATCCTGCTTCAGGCAATGTCAGAAGGTCGAAAAACATGCAATGTAAAATAACACACTAAAAAGACTTAACAAAACATCTCAATTAAATCAAATAGAATAAGTACTTTACTTATACACTTAACACTTCCAGTTCTAAAGACAGACCCACAACTATAACCTCTCAGGTGTTTTGACCCGCCACACCATGTGCACTACTCTAAACAGCCCAAGAGAGGGCAGATACAAAGCAAGCAGCTATTAATGCTGAGCTCAGCTTCTCCTCCACTTACGACATTGTCGCCATTTTTCCATATGTTGTTATTCTCTGCTTCTTACGTATGAAAGTACATCATCTGTTTTGTAATCTTCTGTACTTAACACGAACCGCTCACTTGGGTGCGGAGTCTAACCAGAAGCCTGGTGTTCACTGGAACACCTAATGGCAGGGATAGATTTGGTTGCAAATTCCTAGTACAGATTTACGGATAAGACCTGGCGGTATTTTAGAAGCTTTTAAAAGTGTCGCATCTGTAGGTCTTGCTTCCTAAAAGGACCTCCAGGAGAGACAAAGTTACAGCATCCATAGGCACATTGTTGGACTGGGGTACCTTGGGCCCACCAGAGGAAATCATTCTTGGAGCCCACCCTCAGTTATAAAGAAATAATGCAAGGTCTTGGGGTCCACCGGAGGATTGTCCTGTTCTCTGGTGGGCCAGTCCGACACTGCATAGTCAGATAGCTATTTCCCCAGCCAGCCCAGCAATGAACAGAACAAGTTCACTCAAGCACGGCCGGTAACAGAAATCTTGGGGCCCTGGTACACCCAGATTTTTTGGAGCCCCCCTCAATAGTGATAACGCTAGTAACAGGGCTCCCTGACGCTTGGGGTCCATCATAGCTGTCCCCCTTGTCCCCCCCTGTTGCCGGCCCTGCACTCAAGAGCAAAGTCTAGCGACAAGGCTGACAAGGACTAGTCAGCATGAGCAGAGCACTCCAAAGACAGCTTATGACGCTGTACAGATGTTGCTATATGGTATATGGTAAATGTGGTGCCTAGACAAAGCAAGAAAGCAAGCAAAGAAAAACACAAATCTAAAAAGGAAGAACTAGTATCGCACCATGGTCAGAAAGATATAACTGGCTGAGAGTGATAAGCATTATAAATAGCCCCCATTAAGAACAGATTGTTTTGGTATCAGTATATTGCACTTATATTGCAGCATAAAGCATTACATAAAAAATATGTAATCCACATAAACAATATAGAACTTCTGGTGGTTTTTAATTCCATGACTCAAACAACAGAAAAAACAGTGGTATATTGAAACTTGACAGTTAAAGGTTTAAGGGATCATCATCATGGGCAGTGCAGGTGACTCAGCGAGTAGACTAAGTATTGCGAAGGTTGTAAGTTCGATTACCGGACAGACCTTATCTGAATAGTGTTTGTAAGTTCTCCTCATGTCTGTCTGGGTTTCCTCGCTCCGTTTTCTGCCCTCACCCCAAAAACATACCAGTAAGTTAAGTGGCAGCTGACTAAATTGCCCCTAGTGTACTGTATGTGTATATGTAAATGTCCCTATGTATCAATCTCCTTTCTCCTTTAGAATGTCAGCTTTGCCAGACCCATTCTGTCTGTATTCCCCATTGGACAGCGCTGCGGACACTTTGTGGCACCTTATAAATAAGCGAAAATAATCATTATCATAATCTGTAATGAGACTGCAGCATTTGAGACCAGGTGAAAAAAAAAGAATGTATCTATAAATCTATAAATTTCCAGCTAAAATGCAGACCTTGAAAAATATAAGCAAAAAACAATATAAATGTGATTCCAGTTCTTACAGATTTTAATTAAAATATTCATTCTTACAGACATTTTATTTCATTAGCATATAGTAGATAATGTCAAAGCAAAACTGTTTATTTTAATCTAGTAGTTTTGGAAGCACCGGGGAAAGAATGGAAAAGGTTGCTTGAAATGTCTGTGATCGCTGAGTTATGTCTTTATACTTTCACAATGTTTCTGAATTAAATTAAATCTACAAAAAAAAAGTTTGTAATGGCTTTCCGCATTGTGTTCTAATTAAAGCAAATGTGATTAGAAGAACGCGTGTGCCCAGAATAGCCAGCTACGATTGTTAGCCACGAAACCATTACCCAACATATTAATTCATGTTTGTAAAGCAATAGGTCACAGTTAGATTTCAGTGTTTCATACAGCATTAAAGTCTAATCACGCGCATATATATTTATTCCAATTATTCTGAATATTTTCCACTAAACTGCTGACCATTCGTGTGTTTTCCTGGAAATAGTTACACACATACCATTAGATAGGGAGTGGCATACACAACATGTGCTGCCCATTTTGCCGGGCTTCAGGGGGGAGTAAGGACTTTCTTTTTTACAATTTTTTTACTAATTCATTTACCATCTCTTTAAATATGTTATATTTGCACAATGCTCTGCTACCAATATATTGTTTGTATTATATTAGTTTATTAAATATTCTATTACACTATTTGGTTCAGAATTTTTTTCCTCCTCTAAAATCTAGGTGCGTGTTATGGTCAGGGGCATCTTATGGAGCATTAATAAGAGTGTACGTATGACCAAGGACCCATCTCATTTATAATGAGATTTTTAATTCATACAAATGTGCCAAGAACTCTGCAAACCAAAGTTACGAAAGCAAAAACTACTTGTAATCATGTAATTGATGAAAGAATAACATTATTTTGCCTCGCTCCCCTTGAATTTTGACATGGTTTTGTCCAGGGGTAACTTTCCATCTGATTTTTCCATATTTTTTGTTCCAGTTCAGTACATTCTTTATTTAATATAATATATTACTTAAACCCAAGACACATATCTGTAATCAATCACTATACATATGCAAGATGCTATTATTAATGTAAATTGATCGGACCAGATTGGATCTCATAATTACATGTAAGCCTCCATCTGTTGGAAGGGTAAAGTCTTTAAAAGTGTGTCACCCAATGATAAAAAAAAACTAATCTCACTTTATTCAATTTACTGAAAAGATGGAAAAAAATGTGAGATAAAATCTGTGATGTCATTTCACAAGATGTGAATCTGCACTTTGCACTTATTGCAGCCTTAAAAAAGTCATAGTGGAGGACTCAGTAGGGGGCTTCCGGAACTAGCAGAGCAGTGATATTGGTGAAATGTTCTAGATTGGTGGACAATCAATCATACCGTCTTAGCAATTGACATGACTATGTGTGCTCTCTACCACTTTCCACACTAGGGACCAGATCCAGACTTCTCGTACTGTTGACTTACTGACGATTTACGAGTGGGCAAAACCACGTTTAACCTGATCCACATAATATTTCGAACACTCTACCCATAACATTTCGGCAGCACCATTAATTTAAATGAAAGTGGTTGGCTGGATCAAATCTAAGATTAGAGGTGCCTTTTGCCCTACCTATGNGGGATTCTACCTTAGACTTCCACACCACTTTTGCTTAAAGGAGGTACAGTAGTCTGGATCTTATGTAAGAACTGAAGACAACCCTTACGGTATCTTGAGTATGCACACGACCCTGCTGACTGCAATATAAATTGCACATTTTCAGAATTCCGCCTNGATCTGGACCGGTGTTATTTTAGATTTAACTAAATTTTACTCTATTCTCTAATCATACGATAATTGTTTGCTATATGTGTGCTATATATATGCAATGTACAATAAAATCAGTATGAAATGATTACATTTATTGCCACAGTTATACAATATATAGCTATTCTATTTGGACTTTTATCTATCTATTGATCTCACAATTATATAATTGCCATTTTAGACTAAAATATTGTAATGACACATTATTATCCCTCCGACATTTTTACTTCTGTGTTCATTTTATTTTAATTGTCATAGACCTATGTCACATTACCCATTAAATCTGCAGAAATGCAGTGATATATTCGAGATGACTTTTATTCCAATTCATTAAATCGCAAGTATTAATATTTTGGTATATAAATTCGTAACACAGCACAGAAGCTATTAGGTTACACAGTCATCCTATTGTCATTGTGATTTATATTCTGAGTGTATTAAAATATTTTACATTTATGCAAGGCTTGTAACAANGACAGGGACATGTTTTTGTTAGAGCTGTCGATTTGCTTTCTTTGGTTGAAATATGTCAATGCTCGTGATTGATAGCATTGACCCACTAAGATACAGTAGACTAAGAGGATGCAAAATTGATGCGAATATTACAATTGCCTTAGGTCAAAGCCTGAGATTGACCGTCTATTTGAGTGGTAATGGAATTCAATATCGAAGGAGAAACATCGTGCCATTCCATGTTGATGGCTTTTATAGTCTACATGATTGTCATATTCATTTAATAGAAAATTGTTGTCCCCTCCCCACGTGTAGACCANTAAAAAAGTACATTTCTATTGATAGTTCTATAATAGATTTCATTGTTAAGTATATTATTAAATTGTATGNCAGATTTATATTTATTTATGGCTTCTGTAAACCATAAACCATTGGATATATTAAATGCATTTTACAACGGTATGTTATCTGTAACTGGTAACTGCTACTCCCGCAATAAAGGTNGCAAGCAACTGCGCTAAATGACCTACACATAGAATAGTAACTGACGCTGTTACTAGAATTAATGTCGGGGAACTATAACTATTTAACTATATGACCAATGACATATCCTATCGATCCTGATTTCATAAAGTTTTTCTGTCTGTCAATGAATGTCTCTATCAAACACAAACATCAGGTGCCCTCTCACACAAATACAAACACACACAAATGTCAGGTAGTGTTTCTCCCAAACTCACACACGCCACACCACACAAAGGTCAGGTGCTATTTCACAAACACACACACAGGTCAGATGCTGTCTGTCACAAGCACACAGGTCAC
>JABWIB010000968.1:6350-17549 GCA_016617825.1 Platyplectrum ornatum
AAAAAAGTTTAACAAAAGAGGTAAAATAAATGTAATACATACATCTTAGCGAGGACCATTAAGAAACATAGGACTACCTAATGGTCTACCAATGAGTAAGTATCTGATATCGGAAGGATTANGGTAATACTTATACCCCTCTCTTTTTTGACCAAAGAGCGGGGTGTGATGGGGAGTTCACTTCCCTCCNCCGAACTGCCCATACGGGGACACAGGAATTTTAATCTGGTCCCGTTTTTATATTTATATATTTTTTTTTTATTTACCTTGTGTAATATTACTTTATTTTGTATATTGTGGATACCTATCCTAATTAAAAAATAAAGCATAATTNAACATATACATATTAATACTAATGACCAAATCCAGATTCATTGGAGTACAGTAGAGATCTTATGATGGATAGCTGATGGGTGAGGAGAGCCCTCTCTACTGTATTCATATACTGTTCAGGTTACATGCAAAAAAAGCACAGGTTTGCATGAAATCACTGGGTTACGGCTTTTTACATGCAGCCTGAACACAATTTTCGGCAGGCCCCAGGTCCGCCAGCAGCATTGCAGTGTTGACCAGGGAAACCCCAGGACAACACTGTGCAGTGTGAACCAGCAGTCCCTGGTTCTTTTTTTGTTTTGTATTGTTTCGTTTTATTTAACGTATTGCTCTCCTCAATGCAAACAAACTTTTGCATGACTTTACATGGTCTAAAAAAAGAATCTGGGTTTCATCAGTAACTGCAAATAAGGGGAAAAGAAACTAGTGTGATATTCCTTCCCCTCATTAATATCTAAATTGGCAATTACCCAGTAGTCCCTTTGATCTCTAGTCATTAAGTGTANCTTAGATTTATAGACATTTTTCAAATATAGAATTTTATTATTTTTTTAAAACTGTCACAGATAAGAGTTCAGAAATGTTCATGAATCACAGCTGATGTTATGAACTATTTAGGTTTTACATTCATGTTCTGCCTATAGATCTATTGATCAAGAGAAAACAAACAGAAACTCTTGTTAATTGTCGGCCTGCATAGACTGACAGGATAAATGAATTCTACCCACGTACAAACTGCAACAATGAGATTTCCCCNGAATCAATGTCTACCGATGGTTAAAGGCAAAAATTAAATATTCATCATATGAGCTGCAATCCTTAAAACTGGCTAAACCTGCACATTTAAATGGCTGTTAATTACTTGTATTAATTAATTTGTAATTTTATCATCATTCTCCTTAATGGGACAACAGTATTATTAAATTATTATTATTATTATTATTATTATTATTAAAAAAGATGCAGCTTAGTTTTGATTTCATAATTGGTTACTGTAAGTAAATTATAATTGTATACATATAATTGTATACATTGTATACATGGGAAACATCTTATCAAACAAGAAATTGTGGCATTGAAATATAGTAAGCACGCTCTGACTGGCCACCGGCTGGACTTTGACATTCTAAATCTTTAATTAGCTGAATTCATTAGTTTGTTGGCTGGGGTCAATGAATCTTGCATTTTGATCATGGAGGGGCCAACAAAAAGTTAAACAAAAATACCCATTGGGGCCTATTCAATTCTTTTCGTGCACCCTTACACTGTTTGCACAAGGGGGATTTATCGCGCCTTATCCAATCGTGGCTCATTGAGTAAAGTAAAAGATAGAAAGTACTGTAATAGGTGCGAAAAAGCACACAACTGCTTTTTCGCTTCTTAAAACAATAATTGAATTGGTCCCATTGTGTCCCATTGTGTATAAATTTGTGACCAATTTATAAACCAAGTAGAGATCCCGTTTGTAGTGGTCTTCAACATACCAGCACTATGCCGTAGACAGTATATCATACAAAAATTATCAGCATAATATGCATTATTTTATTAATATTCTAACATAATACAGTTCGTCATTTTAAGCCCTAAGGGAAATGTTAGTAGAATAAATATAAGGTTTGGCAACTGTATGACAAGACAATTTGGGCCAGAAGAGGAGGAAATACAAAATGGCTATTTATTTATACACACAAATTGGTATTAAATATCTACCAATAGTAACGTGTGTTCAGTCAATAGCCCAGTGTACAGTGGGAGTCCATAAAAGGATTCCACATCCTTGTCCCAAATTCCGACAATAGTGTCTCTGATGATATTAACAGTGGATTTAGCGCTCATTGCTCATCTTGATTCCCGTGGCTTAAGCCTCCACCTCATTGGTGACAATAAGAAACCTGAGAGCTTCTTTCCCAGCAGTGTCGCTAAACATAGTGTAGAGAATACCTGGTTCACAACTTATTTACAGCAGCTGGCCACACAAACCATATATGCAGCTAGGTACATGTTAGAAGTTCTGACAACCAACATTTGAAGGTCAGACATGTCTGCTTTGAAAATCTTTGGGTTTTTTTCTACCAATGAATAGGCAAGTATGACAAAATATCACTATTTCAGCAACTTATTTATTACCCCCAACACTCTCTTTTNCAAGGCCCAGATGGACAAGGAGACAGAACTACCAGACCGGAAACAGCACGCAACCGGAGAGATTTAGGTTATGGGGTTGAAATGGAGTATAGAAAGGGAAGGGATAGATTCAGGAATTCGGGAGGGGAAGGAGCACAGTAAGAGAAGGTTAGCGTTAGACTACATAAAGGGAATCGATCGGAGAAAGAATTAGGTAGCAGAAACATCAGGTTTGGGATAATTGAAGGGGATGGGGTAAGGGAAGGAGGATAAGTATAAACCGGCAAAGCACTTCCGGGCATATGAAATAGTTGAAATCCAAACCACACATTTTGCTAAACATACGGAACAATCCAATGTCTTTTTATGAATACATGGATTTGACATTGTACCAGTCTCAACACTTTTGGAATATTTTAGTGTCTTCTCAGTCATGCCACGTAATGCCTGTGCAGCTAACCACAGCACACAATGCTAAATTACTCCTAAATTGATTTCTCTCAAGATATCTTCAGGAGAAAATTGGATAGAATTGCCAATCAAAGTTCATTAATTAAACAATCACTTTACACTGCTTTACCTTGCGGGTAAGAACAATGTAGAAATGCTGACAGCAACTAATCAGTCAACCCATCCCAGCACAATTCACACACGAGAAACACACCAAAATAACTCTGCATCGTATAGGTTACTTTCTTTCTATTCTGCACCTGTTATCACCTATATAAACCATGTTCACCAAGCATCATGGTTTTGATGCCAAGGTTTATGACAAATCTTTCCTGATTTACTTAAAATGCGTTGGATAAGCTTTAGACAGAAGAGCGATGAAATGAATAATAAAAAATAATTTGCCTCAAATCAAAAGCAAAACAGGAAAGCATTCACATTATTTTAATCCGAGCAGCTTCTGCGACAGCGTTTTGCAGATTCAGAAATAACAAGCTGACTTTTGAACACATTTTTCTGTTATGAGTGTGCTTCAAGTGGCAGAATCTAGCACCCCTAGCAATTCAAGCAGCAACCCAATGGGGCACAGCATATTATTGTTTCTGCTATACAAGCATTCAAAAAGTAAGGGATTAAACAGAGATCTGAGCAGAGTAACAGAGATCCGCAGCATTAAACACACAGTTCTGGATATTAAAGGGCCAACACGCTGATGGTAAAATCTGGAGGTCTGGTGCAGAGGTGTGGGCGCGCTTTAGCTGGTGAAGATGGAAGCACAGATAGACTATACAATTAGAATGGAATTATAGGATGAGTGTACATTTGAGTAGTCATATGTAACATGGAAATATATACTGTCACTTGCTTCAGACAAACCCTGCTTATAAAACAGCACAATAGTTTAGCTGAAAATCACACGTGAACTATATGAACACAAGGGGCTGTTCCAGAAGCAAGCCATGTATTGTCTCATAACTGTGCAGTGTATGCATGCTCTAGTATAATTCAGAGATTCGGACAGTGAGCCGCATTATTACAGTAGAATATATTATTCCTGACGCATAAAATGGGTCATGGGGATATCATCACCCAATGGATGGAAAGTGTTCATATTTGTGAAAATAGAGTGCAGAAGGGATTGTTTAGGTTTAGCCTACTGGGAGGATTAGGGATAGGCTAAGGGAAGGAGATGTATTATAGAAAGGGAATGTTAGGGTTAGGCTGCAGGGAATGGATAGAGCATAGAAGGTTAGGGTTAGGATTAGAATAAGGACTGGGTTGCAGTCAATGTACAGTTAAGGCTTGTCAAAGCAAATAACTTTGGTCAAAAACAAACAAAAATAAGCAGGGCCCAATTAAGAGTTGTGGCTGCCTCAAGCTAAAAACAAAAGTCCAATATAGCAGATATAAAATTTAATTCTCTTTCTATATGGTTATTCAGGTTTCTGAATACGTCCTATTTAAATAATAGTCCCATTGTCAGTGAAGTGCCATTCATAACTTCCATTTTCAGTATAAAACACAGTCTACCACCCAGCAATTACTAAACATACATGGTCACATAGCAGGAATGAGCCTGGCCTGCTTTGTACCATTCTTGCATAATCATCCAGAGGTAACGTTGTGTGGATCTCACATTGCCTGCTCAGGATTTGCACCGGTTACATTCCTTCTTCAAATGTGCATGCATATGTTCTGTGGTCAGGCCCACTGCTGTTCACATAGGCTAAGCAGGCAAAACTATGTATGAGGAACAAGCTGTTTAATGGCAGCATATCATGTCACCAAAAGGAAGGTCAAGAAACAAATAATCTGGTCATTAAAAAGCTGCCAAAGCCCAAAGTAATAAAAACAAAAAGCGTTAAAAAGCAGTCAATATGGGATACTGAGAGAATAGGTCAACAGAAGATGCATGTGGTATAGAAAACATAATAGTACTAACCAACCCTTAACCCTCCCTAACATTGGAGCATAAATCAATGTTATACCTCCCAGAAGAGTATGCTGAAGCAGGAGTAAAGTTGTCTGTTATCAGGGTGGTGGGGAGACGTAACTAATCCAGTATCAATACCATGTTCATTCCATTTGTAAAATAAGGCTTATAAAGTGTTTTACACTGTAATTCCCATATGTTTTCATCTTGCACATCTGTCCCACCAGTTACACAATCACAGTGAAGTAAGCGTTTCAGAAGAAAGCTACATCTAAGGACGCCTAGCAACTGAATCAGTGGAAAATGTGTTAATGGACATCATACACATGTACAGATTAAACCAGCAGCTGTCATCACTAGAATTATATTCCATCATATAATCATTTCTAGGTTTCAATTTTCTAAGAAAGTAATAGATTTACTTTGTCTTCATTTAGCTTAAATATTATAACAGGTGTCTGAGCGGCATTGTGATAGAAAGCAGTGTGGTATACAGTCCAGGGGACATTTCATATTAGGGTTTAGTTGTATTATTTATTTATGTTTTACTATTAACTCAGCTTACTGTGTATATACAAAATTTTATATTATACATATACGCGTCACAATGTGAAAGGAAGCTAAAGGCTGCTGCCTAGGGTACTGGGTACTGAGTCTACACCATACAGTGTAATAGTAGTATAGCGGAAGACTCGCCGTCGCATAGACACATAGTAACACTTGTGAATAAAGTCATTGGATTGAAAATGAGCTCAATTACTGGACACACACATAATCCTAATAAACCTCCACTTTAAAAACACACGTATGAAATGTACTAGTTATAACACTTCACGGCTAACGGACACAAGAAACGTTTTGTCAATTCAAAATATTGGGCTAAAATAGAATTGTACGAATGCTAAATAATTTCAATTTCAGACACCGTAAAACTTTTAATTTAACGGACCCATCTGTCCGCCCATATGTGCCTTGTCAATAAGCAGACTCTTCTCACTTGTATTGCATCACTCAGATTTAGATAGTGTTCTAAAGAAGAAAATGATTCCAGCCAAGAAACTCAAACACGTAGATTACCGTAGATTTAAGCAGCGCTTCTTAGGCGTGTTGCCAAAAACCTCCTTCCCACTTATTGTTCTACCATTCTGTATCCAATGTATAAATTTTAGCACTTACCCCATGCAACAATCCCCAATCNCCTATAGAGTGTAAGNACGCGGGCAGGGCCCCCTTCCCACCCATTCTTCCTGGTACCACCAGTTATATCTTAAATTTGCTAGGATGGTAAAGCGCTACGTAATCTGATGGAACGATTAAAAAAAAAACTGTTAAATAAATGAACTTATATTAAGAACTAATTCATGCTAAATTAAGCATTACTATTGCTAAAATGTATGATTTTAGACACGGAAATGAACAGAGGCATATGCACAACATTATAGTTAAAACAAGGCAGGTTCTGGGCTTTAGCAAGGAGGCGTGGTAGGAGTTTGCAGAGGCATAGGATGGACCTCTGTGATTCGGGTAAATAAACCTGTCAGGTTACCAGCTTAAAAAAGCACAAGGCACTCCACACAGAGCAGCTTACAATGTATTTATACACAGCGCACAGCACTGCTACATATGCTGTTTTAAGCTATCAGACCACCAGTTCACAGGGCCGGGGACGTGGCCAGCTCCTGTTGCAGCCATACCCATTGCTTGGCATATAAAGTGCTGCAAAATGTATGAAACTTTTTGATTAATATTGACAGTTTAAACATTTGCATTAGTTAGAACTATTGAGGATAGCGAACCAATAAAATAAAAACAAAACTCAAAATATAAAACACAAAAAATGAATGAGTGTCTATTTTACCATTTTAACTTGACCTTTATAAGTGGCTAATATTTGTATAACAGTGAAGATTTTATCCTTTCATTCAACCCGTACAGCAAAGAAACACTGATTACAATAAGGGACAGTAATGATAATAACAATTCACAACAAACTGTAACAATGGATCATGATTTATAATGCCACTATACCCCTCAATCAGAAATCTTCAGATATAATATTACAAGGAGACGTTTTCACCAACATAATAAATGTCTCTGATGACAGAAGGCTCTGCAACAAAACTTGCACAGGGCAGGAGAGAAGTTGTAAAATTATATTACTTGCCCTCAGGAATAAAACCCAAACAAAAAACACGCATCCAAAAAAAATTTCCTTCCAGGCATTGATCGCTCGTCCTGCTGTTCCATAAAAGCTTGTCAGAATGATCTGAATGCAGCTGCAACGTGTGAGCTGTACGAGCTTTTACTAAACCAGTAAGAAGAAAATAAATAAGGCGAGAATTTTATTTTTATAAAATAGGAAAATAAGAACAGGAATTTTCTGAAATAAAAAAAACACAACCCACAGCCTCAATTATATTGCTGATAATGTGACACTTCATTGTATTGCAACCCACCTACAACATCGTAAAAAATAAAATAAAATGGATGCCCCATATCCATGACAGGCAGCATACAGAACGTGTCTGATAAAATTCCCAAAACGATCAGCATCTGTGAAACAAGACATAACATAGGAATGACTAGTCACTCCAGCCTGTCATTTACTGTGCGTCTCTTCTAAACACTCCGAGCTTTGGATGCAGCAGGTTGACAATGAATCCTGGATCTATGAAATCCTGAATACATTCTATTACTGGGAAATGACAACAGCAATTACACCATTGAGCACTGTTTAATAACATCTCACAGAGCTAGTTTACTGCCCAATGCTACTAATTAGATTATGTTCTGGACTAAATAGGTAGACCACTGAAGTCCACTAACAAGAACATCCCTTTAGTGAATAACCAGGGACAGAGGCTAAAAGGCATTAAAACCGTTAAAAGAAATAAGGTGCTTGACATTCCCCATATTTCAACCATATTGGATGAGTATACACGAATTATTTATTACCATTTTCTTATGTAGCTCCAGCATATTAGGCAGTGCTTTACTATTTTAAAAAGACATTGAAATTAGGCAAGTATAGCTAGACATGGATACATGCAAGATAGTGAATAGTCTTGTAGGTTTGCAAATGGGTTTTATATTGACTGGGTAAAATAAAAACAGCTATTACTAGAACTAAAAAGTGGACCCACAACTAACAGTAATAGTGATGTGGCTTTATATTTCCGCAATCAAGTAACCGCTCCAGCACATTAGCTAGCNCTGGCTGTAGGAGTGCATTGGCGGCTTATTATTATTATCTTCTCCCCTTATACTGCTATTCTTGCAGTACGGCTGCCAGACTATGTAGNCTTCACACTATACAGCGATTAGGCACCATTGTGATCAAAGTGCCCATGCTGTACTGGNGCTATGAACCCAAGATCATTTACGATCTACACAGTGTTTCGGTGCAGGACATGGATATTCACTAAAACTTGTCAGTAGCTCAAAATATCGCAAGAGAGGACGGAATTTAATTCAAACACAATTAAAATAAGGAGAAATGCCAAAAATTTGGATCCAGTCCTGAATCCTGTGNCAATGTGCCTATTCAGGTCTATACAATATGCGATCACTTGTGGATTACTTGTTTCTAGACCAGTTACAATGCAATAAACGTTTTATTAATTAGATGGTGAAATGTTTTTTTTTTCCTTAGAAAGAAGATTTGTGGAACGTAGACTGGCATTCACGAACATGCATTTCAATAGCACACATGCCCAGGAGAGAACTGCAAAAGAAAATAAATATATAAATCTCTTTGTATAATCTATATTAAAATTGGCCGCATGTCACTTCAACAAATGTACATCACTTGTATTGCTTTTATATTCAGCTTGTAAACAAAATATATCAAAGATCGAATAATAAACTGTAATGATTTTTCATTGTATTATACAGTAAACAATGTACTCTCTAGACATCAATTTTTGGAGTATGACAATCACCATTCCGCTCCTAACCGTTAATAGTTCATGAGCGGCAGGAACACATTCCCACTATCTACAGTAAAAAAAAAAAAAACCATCAGGCAGAAAAAGATTAGATTATTTTATGGTCATGTATATTTTGCTGAATTTATTTGGCAGAGACCACAAGCTCGTTCTCGATATTAGAATAATGATTGTAGTGATGAACCCGGCTCTTGCACAAGTGGTTGCAAAAACATAAGTAAATAGCCTGTCTGATCCAATCAGATGATGGATGCACCAGACTTTCTGGTGAGGCCATTCCCCACTTTANTATTGGCAGATCAGCATTACCGGAAGAGGAGAGAGAGAGAGGAGTTCAGGGGTAGGTTGGCTTCAGGAGACTCAGGACTCAGAGGCAGGGAAGGGGAAGGAGCAGGACTACTTTCTCCAAATATTCCATCCAATAAAACCATTTAACCAACGGCGAAGCAGGCCAGAGGGAGTGGGTGGCATCCAGCAGCTCCATGTTATAACAGAACGTAACCTTCGATATGACCTTTGACAAAGACGGGGGAGAGGGAACTTTGAAGCCTGGCTTGTGATGCCTGAGCCTCTAACAGAATGTGGCCAAGGACATCCCGCTTATCAGGAGGTACATGAGCTCCAGTGTGAGGCCGATATCTAGGTTGCAGACTTAAGCAGTAAAGTTCAAGATCTGGGACCAGAATGGTTGGATACGCAGGCAGTATCAAAAGATAAGAGCAATGTCGCCACAGAGCCTCCATCAGAGGCAGGCCACATTCTATGCACCAAATACAAATCGGTGAACTTCTCGGCATGGTCCATGCAGTCGTTACCCAGAGGTAGTCAGCAGTAGCGAGTCCTTAAATATTTTAAAGTATTGGTCAATGGTAACAGATAAGCGATACAAGAAGAGATGCAGGAAATGGGAAGGGAGATGTACATGTGGGGAATACATTTTGAGCTCAGGCGCCATACTAAAATCAGGTGCATAGTAAAAATGGATGTCCATTGCAAGCTATACCAAAGTTGCCCATCCATTTCAATTTTATAATTTTGACACCTATTGCAAAAGAATATCAAAGTTTCAATATCTAAAGTGTGTAGATGGTAANAAGATGCCATATCACGGTTTCAGGACTGAAAGGTTTTGCAAAAAAGCATTACAGGCTGCTCTGAGAAAGCCGGCTGTGTTAGTACATGTACAGTGCATGTCATGAGTAGAGGCACCTGCTCGATAGCCAAGTGCCCCTGGAATGTAGTCGAAAATGTTGGCAACTACACTGTGGTGTGAAATAACCTTTCAGCAATTGTCTTTCAAAGGCTGAAATCCACTATTTAATCTGAAGCCATGCTGGGCATAGAATTTCATGAATTGTCTCCCCTGCACACCACCTTGGCAGCTAACAGAAGCCTTATGCCTTATTAGGCCTTTTATGGTTCATTATAATCTTTAGGATCTTCTATAACACTTATCTCTCTCTCTCTCTTGCTCCCCCCCTATTTAGCCATGTGGAACAGGGCCCTCTATAATTATTTTGTGTTTAACGAGAAATGGAGTCTTTTCTACTTTGGAAACTTTCCATTAGGTTCCTGTTTTGAAAAGCAGGTTAAATTGCTGCTGAGGAAACAATGAAAGCCAAATCCCACTGCGGAGAGTTCATGCCTGTGTTTATCCACATTGAGAAAGAGTGGAGTTCCCAGACCTGTGGGCTCATCCCTGCAAAGTAGTTTGAGTGACAGGATGTTGGTACTGCTGTTNGGTGACAAAAGATGCATAAATCCACATTTCTGCAACCTGCACTTAGAGGGCTTTTCACTTCACAGCACCTTCTTTATATAGTTCAAAATGCAGCCGCAAAATGTATGAACTTCAGGAAGGTATTTGAATAGAACTCTAAAAATTGGGGCCAGAACTCTGCATGACCTNCTGCTCCAAAAATAAAAATGAAGTCAGTAAGTTAAGCTTATTGCAAGGATATCCGACACTAAAATAATTTTATTTACCAGCTTTAAATAGAAAAGGAGGTAANTCCAACATCTACTCTTCTAATTGGATTCATTCAAATATATTATTTGCTGTTTATTGTTGATTTTATTCCATTGGAAATAGAAAGGGCGAAAAAAATATTATAACCCCCAGATATAGTTAATTAACAGTATGAAATAAAAGTACATGTATAGATTCTGAAAAAAAAAGTACAAGTGTAGATTCTGGAAAATAACTGCATTTAATGATAGATACTATGCAATGTAAAAATTATTTTACTGTGTGATGATCATTAATTGACAAACAAATCGTTCTTGAAAAAAAAATATTGTTCCTGAAGACAAAGCTGTCATGAACATTGGTTAACAAACTTTTTCTGTTGTTTACCAGTTACCCATTAAGGGACCAGTTCACGTACTACTGACCAATACCATTCTGTCTCC
>JABWIB010000969.1:0-12106 GCA_016617825.1 Platyplectrum ornatum
ATTCCATTATTATACGCCCTACCTAAGTTGTGCAAGCAATTAGAGAAACTGCCAGGGAGGCCTATACTCTCCATCAGGGGATCAATCTATCAGCCTTTTTTTTTTGAAACCATAGCGCAGATTNAAACAACTCTAATTAANCTTNGCTGGCGCTATATAAAAACCTGTTAAATAAATAATTATAATATAGAAATNTAATATTTTACATTTTGTATGATAATTAGCTGATTAAAACAGACATCTTATTATTTATATTTGATATAAAAAAAAATTAGCTGACTAAAAATGATTATTAAAATTCACTAACAAAATCCTTATAAATATTTAACATTTTAAGGAAGATGATATTCCTAATTCTAAAGAGTTGCTTAAAAACAAACGTTTTCAATCATTACGAGTTCCTTGCTGTGTATTAATTATGAGTCACTGTGCTCTATGCTGTTCTTTGGTAAAGTACACATTTTAAAGAGCAAAAGTTGTAAAGGTCATCTTGAGGTCCTCAGTATGGATCTGAAGTAACTAACTGCATTTTTTGCCTGCTCANGTCATATTAGAGTTTCTTCAAATACTGAACTTAATGTCAGCACAAGTACTTTTTTTTTTACAACATACATAAACCAAGGCAATCAGAACATAAAGGAGTTTAAAAATTGCAATGAGCATTAGATCTAGCACTCTAATTTTCCAATAACTTACTTAAATATAAATAGTGGTCAGATAAATATACAGGAGAAAATGAAAATACAAATATCATAGCATATGTCAGTCAATTAGTGATAGTGGAACGAATAATAGAGTGGTTTAGTATTAAATGGCACAGTGGACAATTTTAAAAAATGTTGTCGATTTTAGGTATACCATCTTTGAGTTAGAAGGCTAATGTTTTATTTATAAATCATAAAAATGTATTTTCTGAAAATGACTACCATAATGGCTTAATATGTGTTACTAAAAGCGATGCAATATTACAACACCAGATATACTGATAGACAATCCTGATATAAAAGGGGGTTACACACTTATAACAGTAGATGCTGAATTTTGTTCCTGCAAAAGAAATAATGATAGGTCATGCTTCGGCTTTTATAGTAGACTTGTTTTCGGCAAAGATCATTACCATTAATTATATGTATTTATACCACCGAATGTAATGTAATTTATGCAGGCTTGGAAATATTGTGAGTAGATAAAGATAGGGCAGGAGGTCTCCCATTATTTTCCATCCTGGGCGATATTGAACCTTGAGCATAAAATTGTCCTTTTTTTCTTTGAAATGATGTGCATGTTAGTTTAAACCACTCCTTCTAATTGTATTATTCCATTTATTATTTAAGCATTCTACTGAATAATCTTTAGCTCTTATACTGTATATCCTATTTATGTTCTTCATGGAAATATGTTTGTTTTAATTCTATCCCATTGAATGTTTAACTACTAAAACATTTTTTCTCTTAGAAGGCCACAAATATAGTTGTGTAAACACTGCAGTTTAAAATTATATAAATGTACACAGACGTGTCCTGATTATTTGTATCCAATGGGACAGATTCNGATCTTTAGNCACTCATGACTTACACTGTTGTTAGACTTGGGCTGGAAACATCATCTGTCACCTCTAATACTGTTTGCAATTACCATATATACTCGAGTATAAGCCTAGTTTTTNAGCACATTTTTATGTGCTGAAAGTGTTCCCTTCGGCTTATACTCGAGTCATTGTCCTGGATGATGCATGGATGTGAGCAGGCTGCTGGGTCTGCGTTACAGTTATCAGTCCACATAGTGAAAATCCCAATCACATTGATCAGCCGGCTCTATGTAACTTCATTCCCTCCACTACTGTTGCATGGTCTGGCTTGCAGGGCTTGCAGAGTTCCTATGTCTCCTGTTGTGTGGCAGCGTTTTCCTCTCTGTCCCGAGATACCAGAGCTGAACACATTGCTCAGAGCTAAGATAGAGGTATAGGAGGGGGAGATTGTGACACTGGCATGCAGCATGCCACTCACCTACCAACTCAGCTCACAGAGCTGACACAAGCATGATATTGTGCTTTATGGGTTACACCATGGCACAGGAGCTTTACATTGCCTTATATGCCTTATTTTAACCCCGCACATGTGGGAAAGATGGGGACAATAGAGACATGTGGGGGAAGATCGATAGGAGACATAGGGCTGGATTCAGCTATTCACTCTCATGACTTACACTCTCATGGGTAAAACCATGTTGAATTGCAGGGGAGGTAAACTGAATGTTAGTGTTTGCATGCAGGGAGAATACTTTATTTTTGCATTTTGCACACAGATACTGACCAGTGTTACTGTTACACTGTTATTAGACTAGGGCTAGGAAACATCATCTCTCACCTGTTATGCTGACTGCAACTAATTAAATTTACCTCCCCTGCAATTCAACATGGTTTTGCCCATGAGAGTGAAAAGCTGAATCTGGCCCATAGAGACCAGAGACAATGCAGTTCTATGGGGGCAATGATCCATCCGTGACATGAGTGACATGAGCCTTTCACAGGGGTGACAGACAGACAGACATACTGGAGGGGAGGTTTATACTCAAATCAATATTTTTCCCAATTTTTTTTAGGTGAAATTAGGTTCCTCAGCTTATATTCAGGTCATCTTATACTCAACTTATATGGTGATTAAATTAACTATCTTGGGTGTAAGGTGTCCTATAAGTGCTATGGCAGCGACACGACCTAGTGTGTGCACTGTTTTTAACAGCTATAAAATGCAGCTTCAATGTCTTCAGTAAATCTTAATTTTATTTTACATGCTGTTTACTTGTCAATTACATTGTCATTTAAAAAAATAATTGGGTCAGGACACAATATTTTTTATATATCTGAAAACATTATCCATCATTGGGCAGCATGGATGGCTTAGTGTTTAGCACTAACATCGCTGAGGTTGTGAGTTTAATTCATGAACAAGACCTTATACGTGTGGCGTTTCTATGTTCTCTATGTGATAAGTAAGATGATTATATGCTATATAAGAACCTGTTAATAAATAAAATAATAAATAACATAAATAAATTACACAAACCAAAAAGATAGACGTGGCCTTACTGATACGTATACATCAATTTATAAAATAAATTTTTACTGGGTCAGTGATCTGCACAATTAATGTAGGGTTCTGGACGCTCCACTTTGCTTAACATTTCCTGTATCATGTACTGTAGTTTACCAGGATCTGGTCCTATGTTATTATTAATATTGTTATTATTGCTATTATTACTGCTTTATAAGTCACCACAAACGACAAAACACAAATGAAATAACCCTCTCTCTATTTAGTTCAGTCTTGTTTGGTATTTAGTATTTATAATAATAATAATTTCATGCCAGTTACAGGTCAGTCTGGTCCAGTCCATACATGCCTTTAGCAATTCATAATATACATAGCAGGGAATTTTGGGATGCAGAAAAAAAAAATATTTTGTTAAAGTTTTAATACTACATAACATACCACAAGTATTCTTTAAAGTTTCTAAAACAGAGTTTATCATTTCCAACTGTGGTCACTACTTAACTATTGACTACAAAAGGAATTCCTGGCATATGAAAAGGTGTCAAAATTTCTAGAGACAATAAATGTATCCACAGTGCTGCTTTCCATTATATATAAACTAAATCATTGTTATTTTGTAATTTCACACACTGACATAACTTTGGCAGCTAATTTAAAACTTATGGTTCCAGACCTTGTACCTAATCAGAATTCATGGCATGTGCGCCGATGCTAAACATTTTTCTTGACAATACGATTGCTTTAGTCACCCAGGTTTTTCCAATCTCTTAAACTGCGTTAATTTAAAAGTACAAAGTAAGAAATAAGAAGTGTACAGATGTTTCTTTTAAAAAACTAAGAACTCAGAATAAGATTGTTTTATAATATCAAAACTAAACTGTAGTTCAGAAAATTCCATATTTATGTGTTAACATCTACATTTTTTGTGACAAGCTCTTAAGATAGTGCTTAATATGTATTTTTGGTGAACTAAATCATGTACATGCCTTCTGGGATATTTCTAATTCTCTGCTATAGTACCGTATAAACATATCTATATGATGTCACTAGGGCGTCAAGACTTTGGTGATGGAGCTCTAATTTAAATTATGTTATTTGGCAAAACCTGAAAGTTTTTTTTATTAAAATTACCAAGAGAGTAAAGTCTAGTTCTTATTTTCTTCCAAATCTTGGGTAACTAATCTAAGGTGGAAGCAGTGGCATAAATTTATCACAGTTGTCCGCAGGCAAGATAGATATTGGTGCCCCTTCCCCTTCCATGCCAACTTTTCACTGTCACCCTTACATCACACTGTTTCCCCATTGTGTTTGCTAACCTGTTCTTTATTTTTTATTCCAGCAACTCAAACTAATATTGTGTATTACTGAGCTATGTGTAATATAGCCATCCATATAGCTTTCTAGACTTTTATATACTGTATTTATAAAGTCGATAGATAGATAGATTAAAAAAAAGGATCCCCAGCACTCTTGTCATTAGTATTGACATATCCCCAGCACTCTTGCTAACTAACTATGCCATTCTATATTTGAAATAAAATTCCAGAAACATTAGTTACACACATTTGCAAATACATGATAAGCCACCAGCCACTTACAAGGCCTTTCTGTTTGTGGTGGTCCTAACTCTGAAACTGTCAGAACCACTCTTGGGTCATATATTATGTCCAGACCCCTAATATACTTCACATAGAAAATGACATTAACAGTGTTAGGAAAGGGTTAAATACATTCCCTCACACCTAAGTCACTGGTATGTAGACTACTTCACATTTCTAGTGCTTCTGGATAGTTATTTGAAAAGGGTTCAGGGTAAGGAATATATATGATTTTATATTATTAGGGGTGATCTTGATTGTGTATATGTTGTATATGTATATGTTTTTCTCCTATAGAGACCAATGGAAAGATGTTCAAGAGATACTTGAGGTTATATTTACTAAGCGGTGAGATTGACAAGTGGTGATGTTGCCCATAGCAACCAATCAGATTCAAGCTCTCAGTTTAATTTTACATACTGGAGAATGTGAGCTCAGATTTGATTGGTTGCTATTGGAAACATCCTCACTTTTCAATCTCCCTGCTTAGTAAATGAACAAGTCCTACAGAAATTTATGAATACATTTGGAACATTATTCAGATGTTCACAGTGCATAGTCACTTTGCAGTGTTATACAGGTAGATACATAGAAGGTATATAAGCACAGGAACTGGAGTAGCAGGGGAGAGAGTTTCCTGAGTCTGGAAAATGCAATTGCAGTGACGGACCAGAAATGGAGAGGACATGGTCTTAGCTGTACCAAGTGAAGCAAGCAATGCCGTTCTTCCTTTTTTGTGTGTTAATGACACTCTATATAGCCATTGATATTTTTACAAAGTGTTCACAGATGTTGCGCCCTTCAGTACAGTTGGACAGTGGTCAGAGAAACATTTTTCCTATGACAAACACTGCATTGTAATATTGGAATGATAATTATTATTATTATTACTACCACAGCAAATATGTATTGAACAAAGTGACTGAAATCACAAGTTAGATTGCACATTCTTCCAGGAGGATATCATTGTGTCACTAAATTCTATGTATTGTGCAGACACAGGCACTGTCAGATACTGTGATAAAGAAAAGTATTACACTACATCAATACAGAGATAATTATGTTCTTTGAAAGCTTGTCCTCTATTGCATTACAGAGAAAACNCAAAGACCGCCGTGGTTGTACACTAGATGGAATCAACAATGGCTGAGATTGCTATTTCTCGCCTCAAGGTAAGCAGTTATGGAGCTTCAACTAAAGTAACCTCCAGCACCTTCCTTTGTGTTTTCATTCAGATACGTGCAGTGTAAGATGCACATATTTCAGCCAGTTCAACCTTGTCTTATAGTTGTATTAAATCAACAGTACATAATACTTTTACTTATTTTTTTCTCTTAGGTTATGAATGCTGATTCTTTCCTTTCCTAACTATATATTCAGTATATAGTATATTCAGTATTCAGTATATGAAATCCTCAGAGCCATCAGCGGCAGAAGCCAATCATGTATCCCATGCAGTGCACCACATTTTTTTATACATAACAAAATTGACTACTTGATAAGTGTAATTCAGGGTTTATGACTTTCACATTCTGCCTTCCAGGAGATCTCAGAAGACAAAAAGTTTGTCAGCAAAACATTTTCAAGCTCCTTCCCTTTCGGAATGTCATAAAATCACATGGGTGGAATAACAGCCGCACTTCTATTAAAGCATGACTGCCTGATTTCGAGAGTCTCCCATGTATTCCAGGAGAGTCTGCAACCCTGCTGTAATAACTGTTTGATTCTTGTTGGCACAAATGGTCACTGACTGAAACAGACCAATTCATTATGATTTTTAGGCAGGAATTTCTTTTGGTGGCCCTGCTTATATGACCTAAGTCTGTATATATACAGTTAAAGTTTTGTGCTCTTTGTGGAGTAATGTAAATGTATTTCATACCATGTTCAAATGATTTTTCTTCAGCAAAATGTTTTATGTGGCTCCAAAACTATTTCTAAAAACTAAAGCTGGCCATACACCATAGGATAAATTGTTCCAATCGAAAGATTTTTCAAGAGTGGGTAAAACCATGTTGAATTGCAGGGGAGGCAAATTTCATTAATCGCAATCAGTATTACAGGTGAGAGATGATGTTTCCTAGCACAAGTCTAATAACAGTGTAACAGTAACGCTGGTCAGTATCTGTGTGCAAAATGCAAAAATAAAGCATTTCCCTGCATGCACACACTGACATTCATTTTACCTTCCCTGCAATTCAACATGGTTGAAGATTATACTGTGTATTTTACTTATAGGATATGTTGGAGCTCTGTATACCCCTCCTCTAATAATAGCATTATATTAGGGCATATGTGGCCTTACTATATTTAGGGCTCCATGTGCTTTCATAGTATACTACCCCATATTGTAATTCCTTTCCAGTCCTCACTTCTTTCCCATCCCATATTATATTCCATGTATAAGCCTTTGTTTAGTTATTATTTTCTTCCCCTAAAGTCTTATGATGGTTCACTATAGCTTATGTTGTAAATTGCCTCATTATAGTACTTCTGTTACACTCTTGCTGAACCAGATCCAGGCTTAAGTGTTTTCTGCAGTCTGGATCAAGTCCACTATTACCATAAGATGCTTGATCATTTTATTAGATTAGATAAACTGCATAGCTAGAAAGAGGCTGAAAGAAAATTAGATGCTAAACATCCTAAAATAAAACAACACAATATTGTCAGGGTACATAAATTACAATTTCATTAATTAAGTAAACATCTAAAGTTAATTGTTCATTCTGTGAAGCAATCAGGAGGTAACAACTAGTTGAATCTCTTTAAACAGTTTTTGCTAAGCAGATAAATAATGTGAAATGTAAAGCATTTTTATTTTATAGTGTCACATTAAAAATATCTAATACAATTGGGGGAAGGAGATTTTAGTAGTAAAATATATTTTTGCAATCTTCTCATACTGGAGCGGATTGTAAGGAATGTTCCTGATATTTGCACCTCTGGACACTGGAGGTCTCTGTATTTGTTTGTTTTCCCTTGAATTTGTCTATTTCCAAGATGACCAATATGGAATTATGGAGAGGCCATCTTGAATTTTATTATCTATATGCAGTTTCATAATACTTCTGTTAACTCTTAACTGAGTAAGTGAATGTCTGTCTGATGTTTTATCATGGTTGTCCGCTCAGGACCCTTAACTTAAAATTACTAAACAAAGAGGTAATAATATTCCTACTTGTCAACTGAAGCTGCCTGACCGAAATATCTAATTCTGTAGAATACATCGAAATACACTTTTCCACAACAGTACACAGTTTCTTAGACACAGTTCTTCTCTGTGCCCACATCCTATTAGTATATGAAAAAAAAACCTTTACACATTACATGTGGGCTGCATTCCACAGATGGCATGACAAGCAACTAGAGCGTGTGGTCTCATGTAGTAGTATACCAAATTGTAACATCAATATAAAGGTATAGGATAAAAGAAGTTCCTAGACATTTAGGAAATTTGTATAGATATCTTGGGTCTGATTCTGATCCTGACCTGATTTAATAAACTTCCAATTTCCTATGTGCGAGTAGTGTGACACGAGAAAAATGTCTTATCTACAAAAAGATCTTGCAACAACAGGTCAGGCCCCTGATATATGGGCAGATCAATAGGACATTGTACATGTTGGAATATGCATTGAAACAATTTATGATTTTGAAGGCTAAATCTTTTGTTTATGTGATCACAAGGGGTTAACTGTGAGCAGAACAAGTTAAGGGGAGATGCCTGGCTGTGACTTGTTAGTGTTGTTGGGGTGTAGAGGAGATGATGTGTCACGTCTAAACTACTGTAATTGGCTAATAAGCAGCAGGTGCAAGATCAGGAGCCTCACATGTGTACGAAGATTCCTAAATATGTTGCAATCGATTATTCAAAATTATTATGTAAAGTGCCTAATGTCTATATATGTAATAATCTTGTCAGAGCTGGGGATATCCCCTAGGAACTACAGTCCTCTAAATAAATTGTGTTGATCTGCAAAGCGGTGTATTAATTGGGCTAGGGAGGGAATGGTTAAATGGGATATGGTGTGAGGTGGGTCTCCTCGCCCTCCCCTTCTGCACTGGTTTTGGTTGGTGACAGGTTGGAGCTGGGCTGGGCGCGGTAGTGGGGTATCTTCCACATTACTCCAAATGTTTCTGGTCTCTCCTCATCAAACTTTATGAATAAACAAATTATTATAGACATGTCTACATGATATGTTTTTCCTATTTGACATGGAAGTGAGTGAATTAATTTCCCTTTCAAATGACTTAACATTTTACCTATTAAATAACATTTCTAATGTTGCGTGGTGGTGGATAATTTAAATTAGCTTCTGTACCTGAATATTCTTTTTTTTTTTTTCCTTTAAACTGTATTCCAAATGTACCAAAGAAGCTTTATTGCGAGATGAGCATTTCCAAATGACTTTTAAATCAAGGACACTTTCATTTAAAGCCACCTCAATTATCTCATTTTCTTCTTTCAATTGTTTTTCATCAATGAAGGAAAATAACCACTTTAATGAGTCAATTTTCCCAACAGCTTTCACAATATAATGTAATGCGGTAGCGTCATACAATCGTTAAAGCTTACAATCTTCTTTCTAAAAGATGAACACAAAAATGTTTTTGCAGACCAAAGATATACCATAAAAATTAATTTTGTGCTTAGAAAAACATCTATGGGTTTCATAAAAACACACAAAGTTTATGCATTTGTTGTTATAGAAAAGAAAGTGTTCAAAGCCGGGCTATACTGGTCATGTATATTTTGAGTATCTTACACTAGTCACGTTATTGATGGGAGCTCCATTTGGCACATAGGATATGACAATATAATAACAAATATGGGTCATATGTTAGTATTTCATATTTTTAAATAAGTAGTATCTGTGTTGAAAATACATGTCAATGTCTACTTCATATACAGAAACTACACTTGTGAATATATAATGGAGGTCTCATTTTTAGCATCAGTTTACAGTCAGTTTATCTCACACACTTTAAATGGTGGCTGGAGGGTATTTTCCTTCCGCAAGATGTTGTTATTAGCTTAATTAAAATTATGGGGGAGGACACATTCACTATTGCTCTATTAGCAATAGTATAATCAAGGGTATCTGGACAGTCTGAAACAGTTTAGTAGTGTAGTGTAGTATTGTGTATTGTTACACTGTGCATGCTGAAAACAGAAGTGCATGCAACTGTGGGTATCCACAACTAAATGTGCACCTTCATCTATCTCGGATTAAAGAAGGATTACGAGGGCAAGGAAGAGTATGCCCAGTATGGCTGAGTTACACTAAGGATGTGTTTCTGCAAATAAGCAGGTCTAGGACCAGAAAGATGTTGATTGCAGAATCTCCACAGTTATGGCATGGAGTAACATTCACTAAAGTATGGAAATGTTGTTAAGGCTTGTGTGGACAACCTTGCTAAATCAGGAGAAGCATACTTTATGTAAATTGTTATAATGTTTATTTTATTCAAGATAACAGGGCTCGAAGTGGGGTGGGTATGCCATATTGTTACTTCAGCCACTGACTTAACTGAAAAATTATAAATCCCCATTCACTTTTATCAATCTCCATTGACTTCCACCATTTCTAAATGTACGTACGTCCCCTTCTGCATTTCCACTTTGACCTCTGCATGATAACAATTTTTAATATTTTTTTGCACAATACTAACACATTTGCACAATGCTAAAAGACACTACACATGCCTCTTTTGGCACTGCTGTCATAGTGTTGTTGTCAGAAAAGGGCCGCTCGCAGAGAACAAAAAAGAACATTGTTTTAACCATTCCTGTAATATTGGTAGCTAGGACCAATAACAGAAGCAAAGTACATCTTCTCATGGACATACTGTAATTGGGAAAAATGTGTGGAAGAGAGCAGGAATTATTCAACTGTGGTACTCTATGATACTCTTAAATAAAATGTTGATTGATGATTAATTAAACTATCTATTGTGTTTATGAATCATTTTGAATTGTAATTTGGTGGACAAATTAAAATTTTGTTGAAATAAATAGTGTTAAGAAAAACTTTTTTCTTAGTTTAAATTACAGTGCTAAAAATGTGTATAAGGAAAAGTAACTTTTATTTGCTGCATGTCAAATCTGGCGCAGATCTGATTGCTTTTTATTGCTTTTCATACCTCTAATCATTCTTTCTGCCTGGGATATTTTATCTGCCTGCTGATACTACGTTTTCTCTTTTGCCATCCATATACTTGTATATTCATTGTTGAACTGTTGAAGGTCATGCAAGGTTCTAAACACATTTGTAGTCATTCCTGTAGATTCTTTGTATAGATGGCATGCACCATGTGGATCTATTATACACAATCTACTTCCTACATAAAAACAACAAAGCATATTATCTGCAGATAAGTGGGGATGTTAATATAGCTAAACATTATGATAATATGAACTATAATATACAGATTTTAGAATTATATTTTGGAAGTGAATAAATGAAAAACATATAAAATCTTTAAATAAAGCGGTTAGAAGAAATATCAAATGGTGCATAAAAAACATATACATAGAAAAAATATCAGCATATTAACTACTAGCCAAACTGTAATTTTATAAAAATAAAACAAACATAAAAAATACACATGTAGCACAGGGATTGATGTCTGTTTACACAAAATAACAATTATAAACTCATAGCAATTCAAATAGATTTATCCAGATATATTATATAATGTCACACTAATTATGGTTATTTTTGTCTTTATTCTGTTTTTTTTTGTGCGGTATACCAACCTAAAGAATCATCCTCCCTCAATAACATAATAGTGTATACCTGACAATTTTTTGTACGGTAATCACAATCTGCTATGTTTTCAAGTGTTTAAATCCAAATTCTCCCTTTAATTAAGAGCAAACTTTTCAACATGACCCATTCCACCAGGTACGTAATACTGAGCGGCCACCTGTCACTCACCTGGTTTTAATGAATGAACTGATGGTTTTCTCTTCACCACAGGTTTTACCATAGTAACTTATTCTTATAAGCTCTGGATCAGAGTATTTTGTACCTGGTGGAATGGGTAATATTGGAGGTCTCGCCCAAACCAAATAATATATCATGAACATATTAATGATTTCATCATTACTAATCTTAAGTGTTCACTATTGGTGCAATGTGTATTCTATAGAGCAGTGTGGGCTGATTCAGCCCTGCGTCTCCGCCAGCCTGGGCAGCATGCGCAGATCGGCTCTGAATGGCACGGACTCCGACTCCGGGCCTCTGCAACTCCGCTCCATGCAAATGAGAAAAGGGGCGTTCCATGCCCCTTTTCTCATTTGCATGTGCGCTTTTAGCAGGGCTAAGCCCTGCTAATTGCTAGCGCAGCCTGCACCATGTCAGGACATGGTGCAGGCTTAGCGCAGAGACTCAAGAGGCAGGTATTGTCCTATGGACAATTACGTGCCTCATTAAGTGTAAAAAAAAA